>VMDO01011685.1:7218-65696 GCA_007922755.1 Pedetes capensis
CCTTCAACACCATTGGTTCCTCTTCATATGCAACCTCTTGGAATGGTTGGTCATCTACCAATTCTTTCTTGTATAATGACTCTGTGTATTCTTCCCATCTTCTTTTGATGTTTCCTGCATCATTTAATATTTTCCCTGTAGAATCTTTCACTACTGCCACTTGAGGCTTGAATTTTTTCTTCACTTCCTTAAGCTTGAGGAACACAGAGCATGTTCTTCCCTTTTGGTTTTCTGCCTCCAGCTCCTTGCACAGGTCAGTATATTTGTTTTTGTGTTCTAGAGCTGCCTTCTGAAATCTTCACTTTAGTTTCTTAACTTCATCATGTTTTCCTTTTACTTTAGCTGCTCAATGTTTGAGGGCAAGGTCCAGTGTCTCTTTTGACATGTAATTTGGTCTTTCTTTTTTTCTTGTCTTTTTAAGAACTTTTTGCTTCCTTCTTGAATGATATCTTCTATGTCATGCCACAACTCTTCGGGTCTCCTATCATTGTGTCTAATGCATTAAACCTATTTTTGAGGTGGTCTCTGAACTCAGGTGGGATATACTCAAGGTTGTACCGTGGCTCTCATATACTTATCTGATTTTCTTCAGCTTCAGTTTGAACTTGCATATGAGCAGTTGATGGTCTGATCCACAGTCAGCACCTGGTCTTGTTTTGACATTTTGTACAGAGTTTTTCCATCGTCTCTTTCCACATATGTAGTCAGTTTGATTCCTGTATGTTCCATCTGGTGAAGTCCATGTGCATCGTCTCCATTTATGATGTTGAAAAAATGTATTTGCAATGAAAAGGTCATTGGTCTGACAAAATTCTATCATGCCATCTCCAACTACATTTCTGTCACCAAGACCATATTTTCCAACTACTGAGCCTTCTTGTTTGTTTCCAACCTTTGCATTCCAGTCACCAGTGATTATCAGTATGTCTTGATTGCGTGTTTGATCTATTTCAGATTGCAGAAGCTGATATAGAAATCTTCCCTTTCTTCATTTGTGGCCTTAGTGGTGGGTGCATAAATTTGAATAATAGTCATATTCACTGGCCTTCCTTATAGGCGTATGGATATTATTCTATCACTGACAACATTGTATTTCATGACAGATCTTGAAATGTCTTTTTTGATGATGAATGCAACCCTATTTCTCTTGAGTTTATCATTCCCAGCATAGTAGACCATAGGACTGTCTGACTCGAAATGGCCTATGCCGGTCCATTTTAGCTCACTGATGCCTAGAATGTCAATGTTTATGTGCTCCATTTCTCTTTTGATGATTTCTAATTTTCCTAGTTTCATTCTATGTACATTCCACGTTCCAATTATTAATGGATGTTTACAGTTGTTTCTCCTCATTTTGAGTCTTGCCACATCAGCAAATGGAGGTCCCTGGGGCTTTACTCCATTTCTGTTATCATGGGAGACTCTACTTTGAGGAGACAACTCTTCCCCAGTAGTCTTTTGAGTGCCTTCCAACCTGGGGGGCTCATTTTCTGGCACTATATCTGACAGTGTTTCTTTGCTTTTCATAGGGTTTTCAATGGCTAGTTGTTTCGGGAGTGGCTCACCAGGTCCTACTCCCTAGTCTGTCTTAGTCTGGAAGCTCAGCTGAAAACCTGTCCACCATAGGTACCCTTGCTCATATCCAAGATACCAGTGGCAGAGCTCTCAGCCTCATCGCAACACGCAAGCCCCCACAGTGCGGCAAACTGACAGATGTGTGGGGGATTTAAAAAGTAGATTTGCAATATATAAATATTGATAACAAACAGAAAAAAGTGATGGAAATAGGTCCAAAGTAAATCCAGATAATCCACTTATTAGACATTATATGACATTTTCTTTTTTTAATTGTTAGAATTACTTTAGCAGGCAAGAAAATTGAGGTTCAGGGCTGGGTAGTTTTTCAGACTGGTTGTATAGCTCAGTGGTAGAGCATTTTCATGTCTGAGGCTGTGGGTTCTATCCCCAGCACCAGCAAATATAAATATATTTATATATTTATAAATATATATCATAGAACATAATATATAAGAATAACATATAATACATATATTATATATAATAATATAAATATATTCTCCTTTATTAGCAAATGTTGGTTGTATACAGAGTAATTCACCACTGTGCAACTATTGTACCACTTTTGGTTACACTTTTATCAACTTACAAGGTTTACAGAAGGTTTTGATTAATATGTAGTAAAATTTGTATGCATATTTGGATTATGTTCTATTTTTCCCATTAGACATGATACAATATTTTCAAAATGTGAACAGAATTGAAAGTATTTGCCAAGAATTAGAATCAATCAATAGGATGAAATGAATTTTCGGCCTGAAAATATAACTGAAGCTGGGTGTGGGGTGCCCACACCTGTAATCCTAGTAACTCAGGAGGCAGAGGCAGGAGGATCACAAGTTTGAGACCAGAGGCAGCCTGTATAATTTAGTGAGAGCCTGTCTCAAAAAGTAAAGAATGTCTGGGTGTGCAGCTCAGTGGTATAGCACTTGTAATGCATGCAAGCAGGAAGCCCTGGGTTCAACCCCCAGGACAGGAAAAAAAAAAAAAGAAAAGAAAAGAAAAGAAAATATAACTGAAATTAAGAAAGATATCATAGCACATTAAACACAGAGAACTGAAATTGGGTGGGAATAAAGTTACAAGGAAAGGTACAAGAGACTTGTAACTGGAGTCTGAGAAAGCAATGAAAGAAAGCATGGGAAGGAGTTCTGATTAATGTGAATAGCTGAGAATTTACTAACATTGCCAAAATACATTAGGTCACAGATTTAAGAATCACTACAATCCTCAAGCATGATAACTATAAAGAAAAACATCCTTGTAATACTACAATTAAATAGCTGAACATTAAAGACAAAAAGTTCTTAGGACCTAGAAAATATGTCATATTAGCCTAAAAAGAGCAATAATAAATTACCAGTTAATAATAACAGGTAAAATTAATTCCTTTATGAAATATATGACAAGATAGCACTTGTCCTCAATAATAATTCATTAAGATTGGTTCCAATTAATATTTTGCTTTGAGATCTGGAATTTTTACTAAAACTGGTAAACATTTCAGTGATAAAATTAAAAAATCACCATCTTTCTATCAATACAGTTATTTGAAATCTTGTGATGAAAAAGTCACACTAAATGTTTTCAGACACTTTGCTTTGTACTGTCATATTTAATTCATGTCTACTTCATTCTTAATCACCTTGGTTTCTGACACTCTATACTTAGATAGGAACAACCTCTCATCTACATAATAATAGATTCCTAATTGTTCTTTCTGTTTCCATTCTAACCCTCTATACTCAATATCATTACACAGCTGACAGAGCAATCATTAAAAATATTAATAAGATCACAAGCAATCGTAATACTGGGTATATATCCAAAGCAAATGAAATCAGTGTGTTGAAGAGATACCCACTTTCCCATGTGTATTGCAGCACTGTCCAAAGTAGCCATGACAGACTCAACCTCAGTGTCCATCAATGGATGAATGGATAAAGAAAATGTGACGTATGTACACAATGGTAGAGTATTCAGACACATAAAGAAGGAAATCCTGTCTTTTATGACAACATTAATAAACCTAGAGGATATTATGTTAAGTGAAATAAGCCAGGCACTGAAAGACAAATACTATTTATCTCATCTCTGTGTATGGTTTGGAAAAAGTAGATGAGGGGTGATGTTAGTCAAAGCATACATAATCACAGTTAGATGAAAGAAATAAGTTAAAAAATCCACTGTACAGCAGAGTGACTATAGATAATGTGATATGTTTTGTTGTTGTTAGATGGGTTCAACTCATAGTGATCCTATGTACAACAGAACAAAACACTCCCTGATTCTGTGCCAAGCACACAATCTTTTTTATGTTTAAGATCATTGTTTCAGTCACTGTATGAATTCTTCTAGTTGAGGATCTTCATTTTTTCATTGACTTGCCACCCTCCCAAACCTGATGTCCTTCTTTAGGGATTGGTCCCTCCTGACTACATCTCCAAAATACCTAAGATGCAGTCTAGCCATCTCTGATTCCAAGGAACATGCTGATTGCACTTCTTCTAGGACAGATCTGTTGGTTCTTTTGGCAGTCCATGGTATATTCAGTATTCGTCTCCAGCACCATAATTCAAAAGCATCAATTCTCTTGTCTTTCTTATTTGCTGTCCAGATTTCACAAGTATATGGTGCAACTGAAAATACCATGACATGAGTCAGGCATGCCTCAGTCTTCAGTATGCCATCTTTACTTTTTAACACTTTCAAGTGGTTTTTTGCAACAGCTTTTCCCAATGCAATGTGTCATTTGATTCCTTGACAGCTTCTATAGGTGTTGATTATAGAGCAAGTAAAACAAAATCCTGGACAACTTCAATCTTTTCTCCATCTATCATGAAGTTGCTTACTGGCCCAGTTGTAAGGATCTTTGCTTTCTTGATATTGAGGCACAATTCATACTGAAGGCTTTCTTCTTCTTCTTCTTCTTCTTCTTCTTCTTCTTCTTCTTCTTCTTCTTCTTCTTTTTGGAAATTTTTAATGTACATCTTAATGTGATTCATTCTGACATGCTTTTCACTGTGACATTTCCATATATGCATTTTGTTGTACATTATTCATATAGGTTCCCCCTTACCCTCTTGTATGCTTCCTCCCCTGTCCCACCCCCCCATTAAAGACTTCTCTACCATTTACTTGTCTTTTTATGGTAATATTTTCCTATATATCCTTGGGTTCCAGTTCCGTTTAAGATAGAAACTTCTGAAGGCTATCTTCTTTGTTATTCATCAGTAAATGTTTCAAATCCTCCTCATTTTTAGCAAGCAGAGTTGTGTCATCTGCATAATGTAGGTTGTTAATGAGTCTTCCTCTAATCCTGATGCTGCATTCTTTTTCATAAAGTCCAGCTTCTCTGATTGGTTGCTCAGCATACAGATTGAAGAGGTACAATGAAAGGATATAGCCCTGACACAGACCTTTCTCAACTGTAAACAGGCAGTGTTTCCTTGTTCTGTTCAAATAACTGCCTTCTGGTCCATGTACAGATTCCTCAAGTGTACAATTAATTTCTCTGGTATTTCCATTCTTTGCAATGTTATCCATAATTTGTTATGATCCACAAGGTCAAATGCCTTTGCAAAGTCAATAAAATATAAATAGACATCTTTCTTGTATTCTCTGCTTTTGGCTAATATCCATCTGACATCAGCAATGATGTCTCTGGTTCAATGCCTTCTTCTGAATCTGACTTGGTTTTTCCAGCAGTTCCCTGTCCATATACTGCTGCAGTCACTTTTGAATGTTCTTTAGCAAAATTTTGCTGGTGTGTGATATTAATAATATCATTGGGTTTTTTCCACATTTGGTTGGATCCCCTTTCTTGGGAATAGGCACAAATATGGATCCCTTCCAGCCAGTTGGCCAGGTAGCTGTTTTCCAAATCTCTTGGCATAAACAAGTTAGCACCTCCAGTGCTGCATCTGTTTGTTGAAACATCTCTATTCATATTCCATCAATTGTTGGAGCCCTGTGTTTCACAAATTCCTCCATGGCAGCTTCCACCTATGTTATTGACTAATGCAAAGAGAGTGCTTATTAAATATTCTCATCTCAAAAATATGGGATCATGCCACTATATTCAAAACACCTGAATAGTTGAAATTGAAACTCTCTATCCTGGTCTACATTTTTATATGACCTGAGTATTGTCTATTGTAATGCATGCTCCTCTCCTAGACTGGCCTTCTTGCTTTGACACAGGCATTAGCCTTCTAGTAGTGAATACTGTATCCTTGAACTTTGTGTTCTCTCTTTGAGGAATGCTCTATACTCAACCTGTTCCCTTTATGTATGACTCTGTTTCAGTGTCCCTGCCTCAGAGAGGTCTTCCTTGAACAAGGTCTTCCAAAGGAGATACTCTCTCCCTACATGCTGTCACACTCTATCTCTTTTCTAGACTTTATGTTTCTCATAGCATTATAACTGACCTATTATATGCTTTTTTGTTTATTTGATAATTGACTATTATCTACTGATATGTATATTCCATTAGTCCTGGGAATTATTCTTAGTCACCAATGTAGCTCCAGTTCTTAATAACATAATATCTTAATAAAATATTCATTGAAAGCAATCAATTTATTCAAGTATTAAAAGAGTACCATGCATCCCTCTTCTTTTGTGCAGAGTGAGAAGCTGAATATATAAAATCCTTGTAGTCAATAAATCAATTATAATAATACTGGAGAAACATAAATAATAATCAATGTAATGACTATAATAGAGACAAATTTTCTATCACAATGATGGGATGATTTTAGTTTTCATTGTTTTGTTGGGAAGAAATTGATTAATTTATGCTTCTTCATACAGTTAGTGATGACCCTATATACTTGGCCTTAGTTAAGCATTTTTCTTTAAGTTTAACGAATACAGAATTACAGGCCAATGGTTCTTAAATATAAACCACTTCATGATGTTTAAAATATATAGTTTTTAACATTTTTAAAATTAATGTAGACTTTTTTCTATGTTTCATTTATGTCATCATTATGATTGAAGCCATCATGATCATATAAATTATTATCATCAATAAAACCTAACCTTAGCCTTAATTTAACTGCTCTTACTTTAGATTTTACTCAAGTATCACTTTTCTGTGGTCCTTCTTTGTTCATCCTACTTAAATTTATAGTCTCTAGTCTCTGCTTTTATTTCCTAGTTACCATATTAACATTTAATACATTTTATTTACTTTATTTTATTTTATTGTTCCACATATTCTTACTCTCTCTAAACTAGAATGTAAACCTTTTGGTATTTTTTAACTACTATAGCCAAGTATGTAATTTAATACTTTGCATAAACATATACCACTGGTTGACACAAAGTAGGTACTCAATTAAATAGCTGTAAAATGGTGAATAATCACATATTTTCACATTTTCTTCTCTCTGTGATGGAATCTTAGTATTCTACCTGGAATATGAGAAAATAGTGACATAAAAGTAGGCATATTATAACAGATAATTACAGATTGCTGTCAGTCAATGAATACATTAAGCAGGTATCTTTATATTAGTTCCAAAGATGAATTTGTAACAATATTTATGTGTCCACCTAAGTAGTTGATGAAATATCACATGAATCTTCAAACTTATCACAGTAAATTTTCATATTACAAAGGAAATTCTATTTCATAAGAGAATTTATGACTTTTAATTTAATTGGTGTTTCTATAATACATTTAAATTAAAATTAAATTAAGTTTTAGTTTTCTGTATACTGTTTTCCAAAACTAAGTGTACCAATACTGGTTTCTGAATGATTTTTTTATTGGATTTAAATGATTGATATCTGAATTTTATTTATTTTTGTAAATTAAAAAAAACTATATGAGTGAAATAAGGAGAATTTGTTGTTCTGCAGTAGGGGATGAAAATGTTCCTATAATGCTAAAAGTACTCTTCCTTATAGTGGGGATATATAGGCGCATGATCACAATTCTTCTGGGAGCCTATTCTATGATATAGGGATGATCTTAAATCATGAAACATTAACATGAAGCTCAAGTTTGATTAACTATGTGGTTAAGCCCAGTTAAAGGACCACTGGAGATATTCCCCTGTGGAATTAACACTTCTAATATGACTGTGTTTCCACTTCTGTTTCTGACATAAATTAATAAGATTCTATTTGGTTAAAAAAATTCTCTCATTAGTGTCCCATCAAAAGTAGCACCATTTGCCTCATTAAATTTAATGAGGTTGTTGTTGTTGTTGTTGTTTTTCCATTGGTAGGTGTGGGTGTGTGATATATGTGTCAATGTGTTAGACTTGTATTCTCAAAGAACATGCTTTACACAGGCTAGAATTTCGCTAAAGCTGAAGTTGCTTTAGAGTAAACTATTTCTAGAATGTGGTTGTTCCCTAATAGGCTAGGTATCTTATTTGGAAAGAGTAAAAAGTGCCAAAGATAGATGACTTTTGTGTCAAATGCCTATAATTAAATAATGACAATATCAAAATATTATATGTTTTATATAATACATTAAAGTCATATGTCAAATCATGATTTATAAATAAGTAAAATCTTCCTATTTTATCCATCAAGTAAAACTTTTGAAATAATAATGGGAACTGACTCAGGATACCACTCTTCTTTCCCAAATAGCCATTAAATTTTATTTCTGAAGGGATGAAATATTATATCATTATTATACTGATTAGGTCTTCTATTTTCAAACTTATAGAAATTAACCTATTAGACATATATAAATTCTAATCAAGTGCAACTAATACTATCTGCATTGAAAGAGGATATTTCATTTATTTTTAACAATTGTCAATATAATAGTGGCATTTGAACATAATGCACGTAAAAAATGTATGTAATATTTGTTGAGGTTTTGATGCACTTGAAATGGTAAAAATGATATCAGAACTACTAGGATAACTGAGAGAAACTTCTAAGAAAGTAAATGTTGAGCAATTTTAAGTCCAATGTCAAGTCATAGTTGGAATTAAACAAGTTTTAAAAGATAATAATATGGTCTCAAAACCAGGGTAGATACATGTAGCCTAAAGCTGGAAGAGACTTTAATAGTCCTATCTAGAATTTTCAGTAAGAAAGAAACAGAAGCAAAAGTCCAAAATAGGAAAGTGCACAAATAGAGTATGCAGATAAAAATCAGAAGAGAGGAGAAAGGAGAGAAGGGGAGGAAAGAAGAAGAAGGAGGAGGAGGAGAAGGAGGAGGAGGAGGAGGAGGAAGAGAAGAAGAAGAGGAGGAGGAAGAGGAGAGAAGAGAGAGAGAGAGAGAGAGAGAGAGAGAGAGAGAGAGAGAGGGAGGGAGATTTCTTAAAGATAAATCCACAACTTTCTTCAGATTAAATACTTTGGGTTTGAATGTCTCCTATACTAGGATTTGTAAGCAGAGAGCATCATATACACGATTTATGCAGGCAGTATAACTATGACTCTTATGCACTCTGAAAAGAGTGGGAAAAGAAAGATAATAAAAAAATCAGAAGTCAGATTTTTAAAATACACATCAAAAGAAAAGTTATTCCAGGAAGCAGGGGAAAATGTCACATGTGGTATGCTACTCCTCAGAGAAAAACATAGAAACTTGGACTTATTAACACAAGGACATAAAAATGAACACAAATGGCTGGGCACGGTGGCACATGCCTGTAATCCCAGCAGCTTGGGGGGCGGAGGCAGGAGGACCACAAGTTCAAGACCAAGACCAGAGGCAATCTTCATAATTTAGATAGACCCTGTCTCAAAATGTAAAAAAAAAAAAAAAAGAAAAAAGGGCTGGAGGCAGCAGCTCAGTGGTACAGCACTTGCAAAACATACAAGCACCCAAGGCCCTGGGTTCAACCCCCAGTACAAAAAAAAAAAAAAGAACACAAATGGTAAAAGAAGATAACTTAGCAAAAATATAAAGTGAGAGTTTGTAGACAAAAATTAAATAATTTATTGTTACCATAAAAATTATTCCAGATATTAAGACACATTATATTAGCAAGAAGTAGAACAAGTATAATGACAAGATGGAGGAAAATACATGATATAAAAAGAATAATGAGATCAAATTTCTTTGAATAATGATATCAAAGCAACAAAAACAATATCCATATGATGACTATCCCAGGATGTTTTATTTGTTTGTTTGTTTGTTTCACATTTCCATTGATGGAAAAGAGAGCTTGCTAAATATCTTAACTCATTCAATGGATGAAAATTTCCAAACCACTACATGGATGAAAGTGGACAAAAAAGTCATTTAACTTCATAAACATGGAAAATAATAAAGAAAAAGATATGACCACCCATGATCTAAAAATCAGCATATAAAACCACAGAAATATCAAATGCATCACTTATCTTAAAATATCGGAAGTGGTTGTATTTCCCCATTAACAAACAGAGCTATGAGGTTGCATTAAAATTAAAGAAAAGAAAAGAAAAGAAACACACTGCTCACAAGAGAAAAAACTAAGAGAAGAATGAGGCTAAAAATGAAAGATGCAAATTGTGCTAAATGAAATGTTATAAACTTAGTAATTTCAATATTAGGAAAACAAAAGAAGTTCTAGGTATAAACTTTAAATGGCAAGCCAAATATTTCTACTTTTTACCAAAATAACACAGACCATTTTCCCTATTTAGGTGTGGTAGTAGGATATGAACAGTAAAGCCTTTAATTGCCCTTTAATATTCTCCTGAACACTCCTCCCTCTCCCCTCCTGTTCATTAGCTGCATGGGAAGAATTCTGAGAAACTAGAGGAAGATGCCACTATAAGAGAGAAGGAGCTGGAGCCCCTAAGTGACCATGTAGTTCACTGTCTTACAAAAAACACTTTTAGTAGACTGTGATAAGATCAAGAAATAAATGCATGAAGACACTGAGAGTCTGGGATTCATGCATTATGGTATCCAGTGTTATACTAATTGTGATTTATCTTTCTAAAATTCATTTTCAGGTAAGAAGGTAAAATAATGTCTGGTTATATAGCTCAAAGTACATAAAGCAAACATAGTCAGAGATATAAGGATAAAATTTTAAATCCTCAATATATTACATTGACAAAGACAGTAGGAGCATGAGGATTTGAAAAACAAAAGATATAGATGGAATTATCTACTCACATAACAAATAAAACAACAATATTTGAAATATTTAAAAAGATCAATAGTAGCTTAAGCCACAAAGAACATATCAATATATTCTCAAAGCCACTCCTCTATTTAGGAAGATATTAAAAGCAAACAGAATAGCTAAAAATCATCTATTCCCTTAGAAGTAGCAAGGTTTAAACAAAGAGAACATTCTTATTTAAAGCTTATTGGAGTTAAAAAGGACATTAAAACTAGGATTAAAAACCCTTAAAAATGAAAAACATTAGATTACAAAACTTGTAGGGATGTTACCAAAATCCAAAGCTCAAAATGGAAAGTACTAAGACAATTTTGAGGTATGTTGAAAGAGAAATTTGCACTTTCTTCAGAAAATCAATGTATTGAATGACAATATATATGAGAAGTGTTTTATATTGACATACATCATTAGTGTATCTTAAAAAATATTGAAATAAAATGGAGCAGAAAAATATTCAAAGATCTGACAGATGAAAATTTCTCTGAGATGGAGACAAACTTGAATTACAAGTACATAAGGTATGAGTATTCCAGACAAATTTTCCACAGAATTCAAATCTTAAGATATGTCCTTGTAGGACTGATAGATTTTATGGCTAAAGAAAAAAGTGCCATGGGCCTCTAGGCAAGAATACAAAGTCACTTATTAGAGCAAAAAATAGGTTGGCTTAAGATTTCTGTATATCAATATTCATATTGAGAAAATAGTGGAGAAAATCGAAGGGTCTCAGTAGAACTGAAAGCACTATCCAAGTACTTTGCACTCGATCAAGTCTATGTTCACTTCAAAGGTACCAAAATTACTTCCTTAGGCAATGTGAGTCCCATTGTATATTTGATTTCAACCAATCAAAACAGCTGAAAGAAAATATTTTCAAGTGAGGAAGTTGTATGAGGGCTAATTCTTTAGCTTAAATCTCTGAGAATTAAGGTGACTGAAGAATGTATAAGTGTTGTCAATCTGAGGATATAAAAATATAATGATAGATCCTTAGGTTATTTATGATAAAGTGGGAAGTATAAATTTCTTATTGTTAATAAGGGGAGTCTGCTTAAGTTAGTGAAGACTTAACATTTATAAGGATAATTGTAAGAATAATTCCCATGAGAGGAAGTAATAAACACAACAATAATAAACAAAATTTTGTTAGTATCCCAATGCAAAACAAATAAAGAAAAACTAAACATAACTTCCTCACAGGTATTCATTTGTTTTGTTATAGGAATGAATACTTTATAATGTGAAACTTACTAAAATGTACTTCCTAAAATACCTTCTCCCACTACACATTAAATTGACATGAAATTCATTGAAAAGATTTATTTGTACTACAAGTTATTTGGCTAGTGTTAACTTTATTATTCTAAAATTTAACTTAAGTTCCCACAGATTATCTTCATACTTTGGGATCACAGCCAAAAGGGAAAAAGTCCAACCTGCAGATTGTTGTCAAACAGAAATTATATATTTTGATAATATGGATTTCATCTCAGGTAACCAACCTGAGGAAACTTCACAGTGTGTATCTGGACTGACTCTATCTCAGTTTTAAGGCTGCAGTTCTTGACTACTCTCCAAGTGATAACAATTTTCATTAATTTCAAAAGTATGACTGAGTCCTCCTTTTATTTTTTATTTCATAAGGTGGTAGGCATGGCACATTATAGGGGAATGTTTCATTCTGTTGTGCATAGGGTCACTATGAGTTGGACCAGACCTAACAACAACAAAGTCAATTCAATTCACCAATTTTTATTAATACTGTTGTCCAATGAGGCACCTATCATCATTTGATTTCTGTTTTGGTAGAGCACTGCGCTGCAGTCTCTGAGGTCCCGAGTTCAATTCCCAGCACCGCAAAAATGGGAGAAGGACCTCGCAATCCACTCCCAAGGCAATCCCAAAACAGTCAGCCATTGAAAACCCTATGAGGGTCATTATGAGTCTAATACCGACTCGACGGTACCTAACAACAACTGCTTCTTCAAGAATATTCCTTAGTTTTTGCCTGGTATATGGTAAGACCTTATAAATGTTTGCTGATGAATAAGTCATTACTTCATAACATATCTTATTGAAGCTGAACTAAGACTATTTAATTGAAATATTAATAAACTAATACAAAATTAACAGAAGTCACATATGCAGTATTTATTTTATTTATTTTAACATTTATTTTAACATGAGGAGTATACCATGCTTTATGTGGTAAAGATCCTTCTGATAATAATATAAAATATTAAATATATAAATAAATATTAATTAAATGAAATGTTAAATAAATATTAATTGAAGTAACACCAAAATTTTCAGCCTATAATTTTATTCTTTTTCTGCCAAAATACTCATCCATGTTCTGCACCTATCTTTGGAACTTTATCAAACTTTGCCTCTTCAATTAAAATTTCATGCTTAAAATATGTCACTTTCCAGATTTGCATAATTCTATCAGTATCACCATCATTCTCTTCATCAATTCACATTCTAGCACTCTATGCTTGTTGTTTTCCATACCCTCTTTGCCCTTAGTATAAGCTCACTCATGTTTTCTTTGTCCTTGAGTATTTAGAATCATCAGTATATTCTTCTCTCTATTCATGCCAAGGTTTACCACCATATTGACTCTGGCCCCCCCTTTCTTTTGACTATTTAACACTTTTACCATAAGGGCTGCATCATATTTCTCAACAACTCTAAAACCATAAAAAGTTTAAAGTTACAAAGATTCTCAATTTAAACTGAGAAATTTCAATATACTATCACCTGAGTAAATCTTACAATCCAGCTCTCTTAATTTTCTTTAGACTTTTATATCAGAGCACGATTTTTATGATCCTCAGTTTGTAGTTCCCAAGTGAGTTTCCTATGGGTAGTTTTTTCCCTGGTGAAAAGTTTAAGTGTCATTTATGCTGGGTTTATGTATTCATAGTAGAAACTCAACAATAAAAGTGAATAACTTTATTGAAAAATATTTTATAAAACTTGAAAACATTACACTTGAAATCACACACACACACACACACACACACACACGTACACACAAACTTCCAATGACCTTTCCCAAAACTTAAGTTTTCCTTTGTAGGTTTATTTTTGTATCTCATTTGTGTTAAGCTTATGTATCATTCTGGCAAAATACCTGACAGAAACAACTTAGGGAAGGGAAGACTTATTTTAGCTCACAGTTTAAAGGATTTCAGTCCACACTAGCAGGAAAGCATGGCAGAGGAATGGCAGGGCCTGTGATAGAAGACTTCACATCACGACTGAGGAAGCAGAGAGAACAACCTACACTAGGGACCCATGTAAAACTTCCAAGACCCACATCCAGTGACATACTTCCACCAGGCAGGTCTCACTTCTCAAAGTTCTTTGCTTCCCAGGACAATGTTACCAGCTAGGGACCAAGCAGTCAAACACATACATGATCTTTGGGAGACAAATTCAAACTGTAACAGTATCTCAGTTATCATAATCATTTTGTCGATTTGTGAACCTACCTTCCTCATCATTATGCATTATGCATTTTTAAAAACACTTTCTGAGCCGGGCATGGTGGCATAGGCCTGTAATCCCAGCAGCTCAGAAAGCCGAGGCAGGAGGATCATAAGTTCAAGACCAGAGGCAGTCTGCGAAATTTAGTGAGACCCTGTCTCAAAAGGGAAAAAAAATAAAATTAAAAATTAAAAAAAGATAGGTTGGGGTGTGGCTCAGTGGTACAGCACTTGCAAATCACGCAAGTGTGAGATCATGGGTTCAACCCACAGTACCACAAAAAAAAAAAAAAAAGAAGTTTCTGAAATTTATCACAGTTTATTTTGGGTGGTTCTTTTCTTATATCTTGTGTAGTAATGACACATACACACACAAATATATATATATATATATATATATATATATATATATATATATATGTTGTTATTGTTGTTAGGTGCTGTCGAATTGGTATTGGACTCATAGCAACCCTCTGTACAACAGGCGAAACACTATTGTCAGTGCTTCTCTGCTGTTCATAGGGTCTTCAATGGCAGATTGATTTTTGGGAGGGGGTTGCCAGGTCCTTCTCCCAAGCCTACAACTTCTGGTGTTCCCAGGTGGTCTCCCATCCAGGTACTAACCAGGCCCGATCCTGCTTAGCTTCTGAGATCTGACAGGATCGGATGCCACAGGGCTATAGTTGTAGGATATATACACACACACACACACACACACACACACACACACACACACATAGTATATATGTATATACTATATATAGTATATAGTATATATAGTATATATAGTATATATACATATATAGTATATATGTGTATATATATATATATATATATATATATATACATATATATATATATAGCGGTTTTAGGGTTTGAATTCAGGGCCTTGTGCTTGCATACTCGCTAAGTTAAGCACACTACTGGTCTTGAACTTGTGATCCTCCTGCCTCCACCTCCTGAGCCGCTGGGACTACAGGCATGTGCCACTGTGCCTGGCTATATATTTTTGAAAGCAAAAGCTGTTATGCTTTTGTCATAATATGTAGCTTATCTCTAAATTAGTGATAAATAAATTAGTGTTGAATTGATATAGTTGAAAATCAGAAGAAATATATTAAATGTCATCAAAGTGAGGCATGTGAGCTAGAAGTGGTCAACAAAACCTTATGGAGGCTGACAATAGCAAGAATAATCTTGAGAGAAAAAAGTACTCCAGTTGTTGTTGTTAGGTGCCATGGAGTCAGATGTGACTCATAGTGACCCTCAAAAAAAAAAAAAAAATAGTATTCCTATTTACCCAAGACTAAAAGTCAACCTATAAGGGTCTGTATGAGTTGGACCTGACTTGATGGCATGTTACAACAATAATAAAAGAAATCATTCATATTATTACTTTCAAGGATAAGGAATAAAATATTATAAATTTAGTGGAAAATTTATTATAAATTTAGTGGAAAACCATAACTTGGAAAGTATAAAAACTGTATTATCCATTTATTTTAGAAGATAGTATATTTATTTCAGTTATCAAAATTTCTTCATTTCAGTCAATCACATTATTAACAGATTAACATTTCATCGTTTCTACCTACCCATTGGGCTGGGATTTAGCTCAGTTGGTAGAGCGCTGAGCTGCAGTCTCTGAGGTCCGGAGTTCAACTCCCAGCACCGCAAAAATGGGAGAAGGGCCTGGCAATCCACTCCCGAGGCAATCCCAAAACGGTCAGCCATTGAAAACCCTGTGAGGGTCGCTGTGAGTTGGATACCAACTCGACAGCACCTAACAACAACAACAACAACAACCTAGCCATACTTGAATAGGTTCACATCCTGCTAATTAATTTTTTATGGCTTTCCTTAAGGCTTCTTTTAAATTTTTGAGAAATTAGCTTTAATATTTATAATTATGTTAACAAAATTGGATAACTTTAGGAGACATTCTTCTATGAGGAACAAAATACCCATGAAGGCTGTCTTCCAGAAATCTCTGTTAGCCAGGTAGATAGTTTTAAAAAAGGTGAAAAGAATATTTTTACTGAGGTCTCAAAGTGGCCTTCAACTAAATCAAACAATCGACTGAAGTTTCTCTTTTTGATGCCAGGGAGCTCTGTGCAGTGTTTCTAGGTTTTTTCCTTCAATCAGCTAAACATGAAGCTCGGCCTCAAGCTCTGAATTTGTAAACTTTTAGTACCTCTTCGGGGGTATCCTATCAATTGTGCTCTGTTCCTATCTGCATCATGGGGAAATGCATTCAGACCAGAAAGGATGCACAATTCCACATCTCAAAACACTCTCACCCACCCCCTTCCAAATTGGAAAATAAAATTAGCTGTGAGTTTTTATCCTGAGAAGCCATATATTTTAGAAACAGAGTTTTCAAGTTCCTATGAGAAGTAGTCTTTTGTTTTCTCTGTCATTAATAATCCATTTCCCTTTGTGAACTCAAAAGAAGCTGAAATGATCACTAATAACTTAGCTGTTTTCTATTTTTCCAACTTCAGTTTGATCTGTAATAAAACAACAGAATATTTGTCTATCTGTCTGTCTCTCTCTGTCTCTCTCTTATCCTACATCGCCTGACTAATAAAAGTCAGTCCTTTTGTTGGGGCCTATTAAAACTTATCCTATATTTTTTATGTCATTGTAATAATATTATATGGCAGGCAAAAATATAATGATAAATGATAATTTGCCAAAAAGATTAAAAAAACACTGAGGTGTTACCTATCAAAAGTTCTCCTTCTGTCTGCGATGCAGCACAGATTGTGATCGTGACAGTAAATCTGGTGCTATTGTTAATGCCATGGCACTTGGGTTTTTGGCTTGCTTTAGTCCAATCTGTGACATGCTTGTGAATATCTTTCTTCTGTTCTGTCTGTATGGCATATGGATTTCTGGGATACAACGTCAGACCTATCCACATAACAAGTGTTCAGAGCACCTTATCATTTTAAAAAGCCAATTACTCAAAAAGACAAATGTGAAATGTTTCACATTTAATGATGAGCAAATCTGCAAAACAAATGCAATTTTGCTCGTTCTAAAAAGTTTAGTTTAACTGTAAATATTGCAATGGAGTCTTGCATGATACACACCACCGATAGAGAAAGCTCATTTCATACATATTGTATATCATCACTGTCAATTACATCTGCACAGGATTTAAAACGAGGGTGGTATAAGCAATTAGAAATAAAGAAAATAGAATATTCTAAACTACAAGGCTCTGAAAATCACTGCAAAAATGTCACTGCTAACACTGAACACTCTAAAAAAATATTTTGAAAGTCTCACCCAAAAAACTGAAAACTGCATATGTCTACAGAGGTAAAGGTCACTCAACAACAAAAAATACCAATTCATTTTTTAGAAATATTTGTCAATATGTAAAGACTGTTTTGTACATAAGTTCTCAGTTACTGTTGAATCAGTGGCTGTATATAATATCCCCACATGGAATGATGTCCTTTCAAATACTTTAAAACAAAGGTTTAGTGAAAGATTTTATGGGGACGTCTTGAAAGCAGAGATTTTATACATGGGAAGTACAACTAACAAAATATAATAACATTGGTTTTGCAACTGATTTATCTATTTAAAGTTTTACATTTATTTATGAGAGAGACAACAGCTAACCAATAACTATACATCCCATCTCTGTCCATCCTACCCTACCTAAGCAAAACAAAGATGAGACAACAAGAGGAAAAAGAATGAATCCTACTCTTCAGTCTCTCCCATGTAGGTTATGTAAATACAGTTGTCACATTTAAATATCTTTACCCTTTTTTGTCTACACATTCTTTAAACCTTCTTTTAAACTGTGAACACTGGTAACAGAATATTATATGACATGAGAAATGGAATGCACCTGGCACTGGTAATTTTAGAAGAAACTAATCTCGATATTTATAACATCATTTAGCAAGTGGAACAGTTTTACCAGGTGTGGAATGTTGAGATATGAAAAAGTTCACTTTAGTTCTTGGGTTTTCCTTCTACATTGAAATGTAGTCAAAAATCAGAAAATCTCCAATAAGCTGTTGCAAAGTACACACAGAAAAGTCTGCCCTAAGATTTTTCTGTTGATGGTTGAGACTAAACAATACTCTGTTTTTCTTATTATATTTCATGTTAAATATTTGTTATCCATCACAGAATCTAAAGGAGAGGGCTAAATAACCCATTCACACATCAAAGAAAGATAGGAAGTACAGTCAACCCTAATATTTTTGACTGTGTTCACTGAAAATAAGGGCTTCACTTATTCTTATATTTCTTGTGAGTTCATGTCAACTGGATGCATGTACATTTTTGTTTGAAATTATATGATGAGGGGCATGCACTTGAATACTTTCATGTGATAGCTCATAACCCACAAGATAATCTCAGGGCACTTACTTACAATGTAAAAAAATTCTGTTATGGTCTACCTCTGAACTGTGCTGGAAAGATACAGGATCTAGATAAGCAAGTAAGTAAATCCATTTTGTGTCTTTAAAGTAAATGGATTTTGCACTATTTACAAACAAAATAATTTAAGGTACAAACCTGGAGAACCAACACCACATCACCATTTCCCATCCTTTGCTTTCAACCAACTGATCCTAGTCCTTCCTTGTGCTGAGTTGGAACCCCTTGAAATATGATGAATTATGTAACTTACCCAAATTTCATAGTAAGATTTGACTTCTAACAGTTGGGGCTTAAAAGAATTTAACACTGAAATTCTTACTCTCTGACACTGATCTCAATATTTATGCTAATGGTTTGTACGGCAATATTTACACAGAGGAAAATGATGATTTCCATGAAGCCTTGTCAAGAAGAATCCAAATCACAGAATCACCAAGTGACATGAAGATGTGTGTGTGTGCTGAATTGACTTTGAGGAACTGAACAAGTCACCCTTGCCTAGAGTCAAGTTGTAATAGGTATTTGTTCATTAATCTATTGCTTGTTTCTATATTTTAGTGATAACTAATCAAATTTCAAAATCACATTATGAAGCTAGAAGAAAGACTTAGAGATCATCTTTCCACCAGTGTTCTTATGTGATAGTGGAAAAGACTTAGGCCTGAAGGATCAAGGGGCTTTTCAGAGGCACATTCCTTGAAATGCCCCAGGCGGACTTGGAGTCAGATGGTCTGGGTTAATGTTCTGCTTGCCTAACTTACTCTGTCTGCTGACTTAGGAAGTTTCTTAACCCTGTTAAGAGGCAATGTTCTCAGCTGTAAAAATCTGGTGACACCTATTTCACAGAGATATTAGGGAAGAGATAATACATGGGAAAACCCAGTAAACCATAATGTTCTCCACAAATACATTACAGGGCCTTTCTCCAATTCAACAGCAACAGAATTCTTAGTTCCTATGTATTATTATTATTACTATTATTTTGCCTTGCTTATCTTACAGGATATAAACCATTAAAACAGCAAAGGAAACATCAGTGGATAAAATTCCAGCTTTTATAGACAGAAGCAAAGCTGCCAAGAAGGGCATTTTCCTTCATCTCAATGTACATTGAGACTATCTGAAATGATTTACTCACAGTTTGTATGCATCTTCTTTTTAAGAAATTGACAAAAAGAAGAAAAATTAATAATGGTATAAGGAGTAATTATGACAGCTGCAAGCTTCCATAGTCAGCCTCCATCTAGTATTATATTATTATTACATGAAATACTAGCTGGGCACTACCTGAGCCCATAAAGTGTCAGGTGGCCATTTGGCAGGAGAAAAAGGAAGGAGTCAGATCAACATTTTATAAGTGGTTTGCATTTTTTTGCACCTGTTATTCTACAATTTCTTTCAGTTATATTTCAAAACACTACAGTTGGGATCTCCTTGCCAACCTGAGATGGCATAAGCCTGGATAACAGAACAAAATGTGAGAAGGTCCTTCTGTCTTTAACGCCTGTTCACCAGTGAATCAGCCTCCAATTAATCTGTTTCTTCAGTAGGAGTTTAATAAAAGTCAAGCGCACACATGTTCAGGCTTGTTTAGTTTGAAGCTGTGTTAACATTATCTGTCTAGCCAGGTCAAAAATCCTGTGTAATTAGATGCCAGCAACCATTTGAAAAAAATTTAAAGATTTTTTCTATTTATTATAAGCAATTGATTATCTGAGATAGGGAAGTTTAAATCTAAAATGGAAGTATAATCAGAGGAATGTGTCTCATTAAATGTTGTGAAAGGAAAAAAGTTTGTTTTGTGGCCAAACTGCACATAAAACTCAATATATTAGGTTTGTTATTTTCTATTTGTTTATGAACCAGAAAATTCAGGATCATTCGGCAACTCTTATTTCCATTCCACTGTGTGAGTGATGATCAGAATTGGTCATTTACATTCAATCATATACAGCATAGTGCTTGGAAGAAGCTCTTAACCCAGTCATCTGTGCTTATGAACTAAGTGTGCTTCAGTGTTTCTGGAAGAAATCAACAACACTGCAGATGGAATACAGGTTGGATGCATTTACTACAAGCCGAGTTAGCAACTACAAAAGCTCAGAACTGAAAGCTTCTGAGACCTTCGCCAGACTGATTAGTTCAAGCAATAGGAGAGGCAGCAAAATCCCAGGAAAGCACAATTTTCTTAGAGTTTATGGGAAATTATATTTCACCTACAATTGGAGTGGTATATTAACTTTGCACAAATCACAAAACAGAATCATCTTTACCAGTGTTTCTTGAGTCCACCTTGGAGTGCAACTGCTCAGGCTGAGGAATTTGAAATCTGATTCTTACTTTTACATTTGCAATGTGGGAGGATAAAATAAAGATGACTCATACAAGAAGGACTTTTCATACAATTGTGAAACTATCTGAAAGCAGATAATTTAAGAGATCATCATTCAAGTCAAAATGCAGACATTTCAAGGCAGAAAGGAGGTAAAAATGATCATCTGTATTCAGCTTTCAGATTTCAACTAGTTGCACAGAAAAATAATCTATCACTTTTCTTTTTATTTGATAATTTTTACAACCAATTGAAGATATGACTCTATTTGTATGCATTTCAAATAACTGCAGAGAAATTATATATTCCTGATGAAGATGAAACATTATAAGACAGACCTGTATGTTAGAGAAATTTCAATTTAGTGAAAATTTACAACTGTGGTGACATCCTGGGCATATTGCATCATAGATCTAATTTATGCAAAATGCTAGGTTTTATAACATTCTTAATTTTGTCACAATTTTCTATTTACAAAAAAACATAAATATAATGCCTATGAACAAAAAGTTCTAGGGCCATATTTTATTTCTTCTTTATTTTTTGTTGCTAACCAATACGGTAATATAAGCCCTGCATTTTGAACATATTAGTTAACCCATATCTTCTATTCATTTGTAATGTGTGGAATTTAGCATGTTTAAACAATTAAAATTATTTAAAAAGTGCTCCATTGAAGATAAATGAGTAGAAATCTAAGTAATATTTACACAGTTATCACATGAAACTAAGGTTTACAATATACATATATGTATTCCATTTATTGTCCATATTTGTCTTATCATTATCCTTACTTATTACTATTGTCCACATAAATCAGGATTCTTCACGACTACTTTGTGCCTGGAGATGGAATAATCAGAGTACCTTTAAAGATTCACGTCATGTGAGCCCAGTTGTATTCTCTTGCAAAGAGTACGCATCTGCTTCCTTGTCTACATAAGTTGTACTTGAGCTGGCAAAAATGACTCTGTTGGCCTTTTACTGTTTGTAACACTGAGAAATTAGAAAATAACTTGAAGATCAAGAACCTTGTCTTCCAGGAAATGACAAGTACGCTTCAGGAATTCTCCCACTTCTTCTATCTCTAACTTTGGATGAGACATGAAACCTCACCATGTCTCATTGTCTCTATTGTTAAATGTGAGAAATCATGAGCTATTTCACATAAATAATCCTTACAGACTTCTAAGAGCAGCATCCATGAAATTAATATAATCTCTATAGTTAATGCAGTTCAGAGTGCTCTTGGGATATTAGGTATTTATATAATGCTGCTTCTTGACTGAATATTCTGTAACCATTTGGGCCTCAGTGCACATCTAGAAAAGCAACAAATACCCAAAAGATGAGTTATAGTCTAGGATATTCAACCTTAGGATGAACCTCATGAAACCATTCAGGAAATTGGAGATACCAAAGTTGATTAAAGAAAAAAAAATCATTTATATCCCTTTGACTTTAGAATCTTTATATGAAGATTATTCTACAAAACAATAGGCTCCTTTCTTCAAATTAGACTCTAGTTGGCCTGTCATGGAATCATTAGTCATTTGTTTCTGTGGCCCATTTGATCATGGGACTCTTCATTTATGAAAACCCATAAGAGGTGATGCTGTTTTCCTGATTCAAATTGGACATCAGCTCACTCTCCTTGGTATGTTATTTAAAATACAGTCATGTTCCAGACAATCACCTATTATGTAGTTTATCAGTTTCTGATGAGATTTCTGATATTGTTTTCAACTTGATAAAGTGAAAGAATTTTCTGCAAGCACAAAAGCAATAATATAGCTATGTGGGTTTTTCCTGTCACCCTTAAACACAGTTGAGTGAAAAGACTCAGCCAAACATAAACTAAATATGCAATATTATTTCACCTCATTTTTGATGAGACCATCAGTAAAGCATCTTTAATTTATGGTGAAGTTTTAAGGGACAGAAGCTGATAATGTCAAAGGTACAGTGATGAGGGACAATAGTTCCATGACATCAATTAATACAGTATGAATGAAGCACTTGTGTTCCCAGAAATTTTGTGTCCTGGTTCAGGTTTTAACTACATCTGGCTATGAACCTTGCACTTCAAGATTACCTTGTTTGCTAAACCCATCAATGACCTCTCACTGCTCTTAGATAACAATAAAGTATGTTTAACATAGCTAATGTACACCTGTGTTACTTGATCACTGCCTACCTCAGTGACCTCACGCCTTATCATATTCTGTCTTCCTAATGTGATTCTATTCTTTCCAGATACTTTTTGGTTCCTCAAAGACGCTATGTTCTCTCCTGCCACAGCATGTTTGAATGAGATGCTCTTTCTCTCTCTAATTATCTTAGACTCTTTTTTTTTTTTTTTTTTGGCACAAGCCCACTCATTCTCCTGTTCCTAACTTAAAGAGTCTCCTTTGGGAAATCATTTCTTGACCCTCCAGACTAAACACTGCAAACGATTGTCTTTAACACTAATTACATTCCTTGCTTTAAATATAGCAAGAAAATCTTCCTTAGGTAACTATTGGTATGCTTCTGTTGTATTTTATACTTTCCTCTCTGCAAATGTGGGAATATTTAATAATGGGCTTAACATCCTTCTTTTAAATTTCAACCATAAACACCATGGAGTCAGGTGGGATCATAAGCTCAAAAATATCTATTCAGACTTGAGATCTCTTTCATCTCCTTGCCTGTTTCATCTCCTCAATTCTTCATGATCAAGTAGAACTCTCATCTCTTTATTGGTGTTTATTCCCTGTGGTCTAATCCCTCTTTGATATTCTTATATAGTAGTGAATATTCCTCAATAAATTATAAGATCCTGTAATGTACATTATGCAGTTTTAAATATGATTCTTCACATTACATGTTCTAGGGGCTTTGAGTTATTGATATTTGTGTTTGGTCTTGCTGCCAATCTATGGTAGTAGGTGATCCAGAAAGATAGTGTCCTTCAGGCAAAGCACAGTAATCTTTCTGTCTTGCTCTCAATATCTTCCTGTCTTCTTCTCTCTACCTTCTCTGCATGGTAACTTCTGACCACTTTCAAAATTTTTTCTTGAGGATATGTTATAGGCTGGAGTCCTGGAAAATTTTACCTTTACCTTGCTACAATTTGTACCAAGAAACCTTATTAACCAATATGCTGTCTCATTGTTCTCTTAAAATTCATTTTACCACATTCTTTGTCACTTCTCCAATGTCCTTATTTCTAAGTATAATACTAAGTATAATACTCACTTCAAAACGTGAAGGAAATTTCACACTGAAGTGTACTGGATAATTTCTTGTACTTCATAGGTCCTCAACTATAATTAAAAAAAAAGATGCCTGCTCCCCAAATGGATTGCCTGGGAAAATCCTTTCATATTTTTACTTTTGTTGTCTTCAGTAGGAAGAAGATGGGACTCATCAGCAGAGTTACCATTTAGAACAGAGAATACTGAAATATTTTCTCTTTATTATTATCACTTTTATATGTGTCATCAGAGGTTGCTAACCCATGGAGGGTATAAAGCATCCATAATACAGAGGTGAGGTCTCTCCAGAGCCATACTTGCCATGCAAACAATTTTTCTAGCTATAGTCTCATTACTTTTCCATGTATCTTGCAGTTTTTAATTTTTATTTTTTCAAACTTTCCAACAAAGAAGAGAGCCACTTGCTAGTTGTGTTCTTATCTTGGCTGTCACTAGCTCTTGAGGCACCTTAGACATCTCCCCATGCTTTACAGACTAGCATATTTATGGCTGCTTTCATCTCTAAGAATCTGTCAGTTTATACCAAATGATAAAGAGGTTATAGCAAAGTTGGAGGGAAGTTAAGTGTGGGTCAAAATGGGTAAGCAAAGTCCACTTGAAAGCTCTGATTTTAAAAGCTGGGTGCTATGGCACAGGCCTGCAATCCAAGTGACTCAGAAGGCTGAGCCAGGAAGATTATAGATTTGAGGCCAGAAGCAGCCTGAGCAATTTAGTGAATACCTGCCTCAAAATGAAAAATAAAAAAGGGGCTGATGGTGAGGATCGGTGGTAGAGCACTTAACAAGCAAGCACAAGGCCCTGGGTTGAACCACCCCAGTATTGCAAAGAAAAGAAACTTATAATTAAGTTGTCATTGCCTACATTGCACGCTTATTTAGTGATCACTATACATATGCTTCATGGGAGAAGGATGTGGCAATCCACTCCCAAGGCAATCCCGAAACAATCAGCCATTGAAAACCCTGTGAAGGTTGCTATAAGTCAGATATGACTCCACGGCACCTAACAACAAGAACAACAACATATATTGTTCATGTATTGGTTTATATATTGCTTCAATAATTCATAGCCTTATTTTAGAAAAGTGGTGGAATTTTTTAGGAAAAAACTTGATAATTTTTGCTATCTTCCTAAGCCATGGAAATAGATTGGACATTGTCTTGTTGGGTTCCACCCTTTGGCCCTTAAGAATGCCTATACTCCCAAAAGTCACAGAGAAGCAGTGCTTGTAAAATGGACATATTCAATGTATTCCTCTTCTCACAGTAAGACTGACTTTACAGTAAGAGCAATTTGAAGTGTTTCTCTCTGTTTCAATTACATTCCAACTGGGAAAACAGACCAGTGAAAGATATCTCCTTTAATGGACTTCCTACAAATATCACTGTGTATTCTTAAGTACCAACTAAGCAATAGCATAAGATTTCTTGTAAATTATCTGTAGCATTTTTCCAAAAGATAAATTATGGATAGTTTATATCCTTCTTAAGAATATTAATAATGACGTCTATCTACTGGTAAATCACTATTGGTGATATAAGTCCCAGTTCTTAAGGCATGAAATACAATATTGAAAATGTCAGACCCTGGATTATAAAATTTATAATAATCTAAATCATATAATCTAGACAAAAGACAAAGGGGAACGACTCTGTCTAGATATTTTGGGCTGTCTAGGTGAACACTTTTTTTAAAATTTACAAATCCCAAACTGAAAACAGGACGAGACCTTTCGAATAAAACCTACTTGAAATAAATTCTTTGGAAGAAAGTAATATATTTTGTAAAAACAAAAGGCAACAAAGCTACTATGGCCTGGAAAGAAATTCATTTGCTTCTTTCTCTTCTTCATCTTCCCCTTCTCCTTCTCTGTATTTTGAAACATGACTCAAGCCTCTAAGAAATTCTCTCTCAAGATTTCTGCCCTTTGATACACATTTACAATGAGCTACATTTAGAAAATGAATATTTTCTTACTGATTACTGAACAATTCTCCAAAGATAATGACTTTTGTTGAAAACTATAATGGTCATTTGGAGGTCAAATCCATATTAAGAAGCCATGTCTGCTGTACTTAATTTTTCCTATACTCCCCAAAACCAAAACAATAAAAAACTCTCAGCACACTCATTAGTTTTCTATTTATGCTTCTTTCATACCTCATCCATCTCTACTTCACATGCTGATTTCATAGCATTACTTCAAGCTGCAGAAACAACCACATTCACCCAAAGCTAGCCAAAATAAATCTTATTTGTCTTCTCTGAGTACACATGTAAATGCCACTGAGAACTACAAAATATGCATTATGGATATATACTCATCACTTAAACATGCATTTCTAATTGTGTGCTCACATAATATAGGAGGGGAATTTAACATTCAATAATATGTGCAGTGGTTTAAATCTACTACCAAAAAAAATAGCTGTTGATGAAACGGAAAACGTTCAAGAATTCCTTTACCAAAATAAAATTTCTTTTTCTTTTATTTTAAATTAGCATTTTAATTTTATATATCAGTGGGATATATAGTGATAATTCAGTTAACATATCTATTATGCAACTATTGAATCAGGATTGTTTATACTTCCATCTCCTTAAACTTTTTACAGAACAAAATAAACAAAGAAGGAAGAATTTTAATTAACATGTAATGAATGTCATATGCAACCATGGGTTATACCATGATTTTTTCTTATATTTCATAATTACATCCTGTATTTTGCATTTTCTTCCCCTCTTTACTCTTCCATGTAAAACACAATTTCAATATAGTTTTTTAAAATGTATGTATCATCTATTTCTCTATTATATACTTATTCATTTTAAAAATTTCTCCGCAGTTATTGGAAAATGGTAATGGCATAACAATCCATGTAATCTCAGAGAAAAAAGTATTTGGAAAAGAATAATTGATAGTTGCAGACACTTCCCCACCTGTTTTCACAAGAACTGCATAATGAAATAGATTGGTGTTACTTTGGAAACTGACCATTCAGAGCCTGCTAAGTTTCTGTGGGCCCCTGTTACCTAATTCATGTCCATCCCTTTTTCCATTTTTTTTTAAGCCAATAGACCTCTGTTTCCCTCAAGGATCTCTTGGATAGCCTGAGTGTTAGTTTCTAATAATATGGTCTTGTTTGTGACCTGAAGTACCAGAAGAATAACCTTTCCCAGGTTCTGATGACAACATGATAAATGTCTTGAATCTGTAGTAATTATTTTTGAAACGTGAATTAAGGTAATGTTTGCTCATGATTTCCTTTAAAATGAAAAAGGAAATATACAATTTCAGTTTACTGGCTTGCTAACAAAACCCTTGAGTCTTCTTTGGCAGTTCTAAATCTTTCTTCTCAGGCAGAGGGGTATCCTGCTCTGAAAGCTGGGGCGGGAAAGAAACTTTGTAACCTCTGACAGCCATGGTCCAGGGTGGCTGAGGCCCAGGCAATTGTGTTCACAAGGTGGTAGGAAAGGGGACTGGTGGTAGGGTATGATTTTCTTTTGTAACTTGATAATTAGGAGTCAATTGAGTTAAGTGCTTGCTTAATAATTGGCCTCTAGATGGAAGGCAGGCTCCCCAAAACCAAGGAAATAAAAAGTGGTATTGTGCTGCATAGCATGTTTTAGAACGGGGTAGAAATCAGATCTCGCCTCACATAATGGCATAAATGTTTCTCTGTGGTCGCATCTAACAAAGGTATCACATGGGCATAAATCAACAAGGGTAACATATTTCACTACAGTTAATTATCCCGAGTCATCCCAAGAAACTAGGCTTTATTCTGTAATCGGTGAGGAAATCTGCTGTTCCAAGCCGAAATCCTTTTTCTCAGCCAGGTGATTATCAACTACATTTTTGTACAGGAGGGTATTAATGCCACATACTGCCTAAGCAGCTTCGAAGGCAGAAAGGCCCAGACCTGTAATAACTTTTGTGCAGGGTATTGATTGAGAGAGAGCGAGGGAGCCCACAGTCACAGGGCTTTCGGGGCTTTCTAAGCCCTTCTCCACCTTTTATATTCTACCCCACTTCCGCCTCCACTGTGAACTCTCACATTAACTCTCCACAGGAGACCCCAGGTAACTCTGTGCTGGTGTCGCCACAGACTGCGTAAAACCCTAGGTCAAAAGCTGGCCCCACAATGAAATCTGATTTTCAAGCCGGCAACAATCAATACGACTTTAAAATTTAATAACAAGGAACTTTGGCAGAAAATAACCAGGGTTGCTTGCTGTAAAAGGCAGAGGCAAATTTTCTCCCAAGTACACAGTTTCTTCCTTCCCTGGAGGCTGATAGTTGGGAGGGAGCATTCAGTTGTGCGTGATTGCGCATGTTCACGTGTGTGCCTGGCTTTTTGACAGGAGTATTTGCAAATATCTACGGGGGGATCTGAGAGCTTTTTGCTGGAACTAGTGAGCTCACTTGCCTGAGGGTTGGGGTAAGGAGGGAGAACACGAAGGGAGTGGGAAGCAGGGAGCTGGGCAGAGCCTATCCTGCTGCATGAATTTATTCAAGAGCATTTCAATCTGCGTGCACATCTTCATCACTTCAGCGATAATTAAATCTCAGCATCACAGGTGATGTCCTCACGCAGTCTCTTCCCTAGTTCCCACTGGGCCAATGAAGCAGGACTCCCCGTGAGGCCCGTTAGCACAGATCAGGTGGTAATGTGGAGGGACAGATGAGCTTTAGCTGACAGATGGCAAGATGACCTGGAAAACCTGCCCCCTTTTCTAGGATCAGGCAGCAGCTGACAGGTATTATTTCATAAAATAACGTCTAAAAGGAATCGCCAGGGTCTTCGCATTAATCTGAGGCTGCAACCAGCCATGTAACGTTTATGTCAGAACAAATCTGTCTCTATGCAGGAGAGGGAAAGTGGTTTTTGATGAAGTTGTTCATAAATTTTAATATAATATGCCTGATGGTGTCAGATATAGTCTCATATCTCTTTTATATTTAAAGGCTCTAGTGAAACATAGAAATATTCAATCTTCAACAAGCTACTTTTAAATAACTAAAAAGTTAAAAAGGATACCTTTATTATTAAGTAAAAAAAGGATACCTTACTGCCTCTCTCTCTCTCTCTCTCTCTCTCTCTCTCTCTCTCTCACTCTCTTTCTCTCTCTCTTTGTATTTCAATAAAGAACTGGTTTGTCTGAGCTCCCTGTTTTTAAATGAAAATGACTTCAATGCCATGAAAAGCTTTTTGCCCGAGGTACCAAACAAAAGGAGTGGGGCTGTTGCAACTTGCAAAGTTGCTTTAATGAAAAACCTGCTTTCTGGAAGGGAGGAAACTTGCCCAAACCCACAAGTAAACAACAACGGCAGGAAGCCGCTGTCTTCTACATACACAAATAATATTTCACAACTTCTGGTGAAAAAAAAAAAGTCAACTACTGACTGGTTGGCAGAGATAACCCTTTCATTAAATGAGCTCTCCAGGCACCTGACATTTGAAAGTTTCAGCCCAAATGATTATGTAGGGAATTCTACCACCTGGAAAGAGTTTGGCTTTGTCTTCCCCCTGTATATTTTCCCAAAGAATGATGTAGCAAGGTACAACTTAAGCCTCCATTTGCATTTACCTACTAAATAGCAAACTCATTTTAGTCTTGCTCTAGAAGTGCAAACTAATATTTCAGCAGCAAACTTCTGAATGTGCCAGGGAAAAATGCTGACATCTTTCTGTTTATTTGTTATGAAACATGGAGAAACACTTATTGAGATTGTGTCAAAAGAGAACGTTTTCTCTTCTGTAGACCTTTTTATGATGTAAGATTGCCTCTTTCGGTACCCTAAAGATAACCATAAGGTGAATTCGTGAACATAACAGACACAGAAGTCACTTGGAGAGCATGTATTACAAAGATTGAACCATTTCCACACACCTCATAATCACTTTTTCACCTGCCCATCTGGTACAAACCTAGGCTTATTAACGAAGACACTAGATATAGAAACCTGCCATATTTTGTGTTTCAAAAATATGTACTGAGTATAACCTATAAAAAGCAATAATTTGTTCAAAAAACATAAAAATGTAAATATCAAGATATTCCTTTTTAAAAATGAAGTTATTGAAGCTTGTGAGACAAGTTCACGATCAACCTAGATACTTTTTAAGGACTACCTAGCTTGAAGCCCCCTAAGTTACTTGTTGGTCAAAAAAATTTAAAGCAAATTCTCCATTTGGCATATATATATATATATATCAATGGAGACTCAAATGTATTCATACAGATGATTATATTTCACTATGTTATTGTTGTTGTTAGGTGCCATCGAATCGGTATCCGACTCATAGCGACCCTCATAGGGTTTTCAATGGCGGACTGTTTCGGGATTGCTTTGGGAGTGGATTGCCAGGTCCTTCTCCCATTTTTGTGGTGCTGGGAATTGAACTTGGGACCTCAGAGACTGCAGCGCAGCACTCTACCAACTGTGCTAAATCCCAGCCCATATTTCACTATAGCATAATCAAATTAAACCTTTAAAAAGTTCTCCAAAATGGCACTGGTCTATTGTGAAAATTCTAATCATGTTTACTGTACATTAAACATGCAATTAAATTATAAATTAATGGAGTAAATATGTAATTTATACATAATCACCATAGAAATACTCCTAACTGAAACAATTAACACCAATACTTAATGAGAAATTTAAAAAATTAAGTGAAGACTCATTACAGAATTATATATACATAATACCTAAATGAGTGAGTTAAATTTAAAATGCATGTATATTACATATTTACTTGCCAACATTGTGATATAGGGCTAAAGTCCTTCTTCAAAGAAGAGTCAAAATTTGGAGGTTTATTCTATCTCTCTTCCACAAATCCATCTGTTAATTAATCATATAGAATTTCTATTTTTCATTTCTTTAGGTTGCAAATTCAATGATTCATTTAAAGTAAACTAAGTGCAGAATCCTTCTAGTTTCTTTTTTCTAGTTTTTGACAGTCACGGTGCCCATTCCTAATGTGGAACAATTTTGTTTAGCAACTCATTTATCAGATCATCCAAAGTATTCACTTTTGTTTTCCTACAAACCACAGTTTCCTTTCTTTAAGCATTCTTATTTCATCAATTCATATAATATACATAATGTTTTATACAATGTTGTATAATGTTTATAATATACAATAATGTTTTATACACATACAAATAACTCAGACAATTTAAGGAACATACAGAAAGATTTCTTTGTATGTACCTCCTTAACTGTTAGGCACAAAATAGTATAGGTATGCCAAAAAGTACAATATTAGCTCTGAGGTTTATTGTGGTGTTGACATCAGTACAGTTTAGAAAAGAAATTGTTAGGTAATCTTTAAACGTGTAAGGTAGACTTCCTAAGAGATTCTCTGAGTATTTGCTATTGTGTGTGTATGCGTGTACTTTCTCAGACCCCAGGATAAGGGTACAGGCTCTTTAAAAGTATAGAGAAGTTAAGAACTCAACATTTGTTCCCACATTTATTGATAAAAATAAGCAGATTTTTTCTTTTGAAAGATTCAATCCTGCATTCCGGTTTTGTTTGTTTCTGTGGCCTCTTGTAGTGCCTGGTTCATGCCAAGTAATTGATAGTGTGTTAACTAGTTCTTTACTTGCTCTATGTGTCAGTTTCCACATCTGTAAAATGTTGGTCATAAGGAAATGTCAGTTTATGAATTCTGCAGATTAATAAATAATAATAATAATTAATAAAGGCAAAGGATATAGAACTGAGCCCACAGGGGGTACTCAGTAATTGGCACTTATGTTATATAATATTACTGCCATCTAGTATTTATTTTTGCCTGCAGCTGTAGCCCTGTGGCATCCGATCCTGTCAGATTTCGGAAGCTAAGCAGTGTCGGGCCTGGTTAGTACCTGGATGGGAGACCGCCTGGGAACACCAGAAGCTGTAGGCTTGGGAAAAGGACCTGGCAACCCCCTCCCAAAAATCAATCTGCCATTGAAAACCCTGTGAACATCAGAGAAGCACTGACAATAGTGTTTCCCCTGTTGTACAGAGGGTCACTATGAGTCGGATACCGACTGGACGGCACCTAACAACAACAAGTATTTATTTATTTTTTAGGATTGATTCTTCAAAAATAACATCCAATGACAAATATGAAGCAGATTCCTGAGTTGGGACTCTTGCATCTTGTCCAACTCTTCAAAACTATTTTTATATTTTAGGGAGTATTATGTAAAGACTTTGTTGTTAGGTGTCGTTGAGTCAGGTTCAACTCATAGGACCCTATGTACAACAGATGAAACAATACTCGACAGCACTATTGTCAGAGTTTCTCTGTTATTCACAGGATTTTCAATGGCTGATTGGGGATTTTGGGGGGATTGTTTACCGGAGTGGGCTACCAGGTCCTTCTCCCATATTGGGGGTGCTGGGGACCAAACCCAGGGCCTAGGAGAACACAGAGCAAAGCTTTAACAACTGAACTAAAGGTGTGTGTCAGGGCTGTATCCTTTCACTGTACCTCTTCAATCCCTCTGCTGAGCAAATAATCTGAGAATCTGGACATTATGAACTAGAATGTGGCAGTAAGATTGGAGGAAGACTCATTTACAACCTGTGTTATTAAGATGACACAAATCTGCTTGCTGAAAGTGAAGAGGATTTGAAACATTTACTGATGAAGATCAAAGAACAGCCTTCAGTATGGATTGCACCTCAACATCAACAAAACAAAAATCCTTACAATTGGGTCAGTACACAAGTTTATGATAAACGGAGAAAAGATTGAAGATGTCCAAGATTTTGCTTTACTTGGTTGTATGACCAACACTCACAGAAGCAGAAGTCAAGAAATCAAAAGATGCATTGCTATGAGTCAGACCCAACTCCATGGCACATAACAAGTAAAGACTACTTTCATCCAATAATTATCAACATTCCTAACTTCCCTTAGTTAAATCAGTGGACTTCTATTACAAAAATGTGCAATTGTTATGTTATCCTTTTGTTTCACTTTCTCCTTATCAATTAATATTTGCTGACTGTTCCCAAGAAAATCATATTGTGTGGCAAAGTAGTAAGATTGTTGTGCCTGCTTGGACACTGTAATGTATATGCTTTATTATGTATGGTTGTGTTCTGAAACAGATGCCCTCTGTACAATTTTGTAAGGTAATCTGGTCATTTTGAACAAAGATGAAAGTCTACACAAACAGAATTTCCTTTATTTTATTTTGGTGTTTATCTGTGTGTGTGTGCTCTACAGAGATTTTTTATTTTGGTGTTTATCTGCGTGTGTGTGCTCTACAGAGATTTTTTTTTTCTTTTCTTCAGTATTTGAGGTCCTCACACATACTTTGCAAGTATTCTACCACTGGGCTACACCCTCAGCCCATTTTTTTATTTTATATCTTGAGACAGGGTCTCCTTAAATTTTGCAGGCTGCCTCTGGCCTTGAACATGTGATCCTCCTGCCTCCACCTCTTGAGTTGCTGGGATTACAGGCATGCACTCTGCTCAACTGACTTTTGTTGAGTACTTTGAAAAAGATTAAATATTATAAGACCCTCAGTCTATTCCTTACAGATATTTTTGAGTTTTGTTTTATCTGATGATAAGCCTAGTATTTATTTATACTTTCTTTTCTCAAACATGAGTCTTCAGGCAGAATGTTTTTCTTCACCCTTTTAATATAATCTGTGATTTCTCTTTTTTTATTTCAATGGCCATTCTAAGAATTTATTTCCTTTGGTACCAAACAGTATCTAAATTAAAAGAAAAACTTTTTTGATAGGTTACTAAATTAACTATGTCAAATTGAAAATACAGCTATATTTGGTCATATATATTCAAATTTTCAACAGTTTTCCCTTGCTTAGAAAAATCCAATGCCATTTTTTGTCTACTTTATAATATCCCACCTGACAATACACAGATGATCTATCAACCACAGGTGGTGGCTGAGTGGTTTCAGGCTATAATACACCTCAAGTGGAGTTCATCTGCATTTCCTCTCTTCATCAATAATGTGAATTACATCATGTATATTTTAAGGAAATCATTTATTTTTTATGCTTGGACATAAACTGGACTATGACAATAATTAGAATTGAATATGAATATTAAGAAGTCCCAAGAAACAATACAGAGGAAGTATTTATTTATGTAGTCCAGATCATTAGCACTATGTTGTTCTGTCAAATGACTAGGGGAGGCTGTAATGGCTCTAGACTAGTGTTAACAGTTTTGTCTTTTTGATATCTTAATATTAGCACATATATGAATCAGAAAACCATGGTATTTACCTAAGAAATCTATGTACCCTAAACCAAAATTACTTTTGCTTTATTAGTTATGGATAACTGTCTTTAGCATAGGAGTACCATAGGGCACTTCAAAGCTATTCTGCCAGTTTGGTGTCTAGAACATGGAAGGTTATCTCACAGGCTAAATAATGGTTACCCTGAGTGCTTCATGGGCTGGCAAAGGGAACCGTAACTGTAATTCTACCTCCTCAGTATAGGAAAAATATGGAGATACATCTTGAATACATTCAGATAATTTTAGTAATTGGTACGCACTTGGGTGAAATGTCCGCTAGTAGGAGTGTCCAGCAAAAAGCCATTCCAATGTTTATAGAAAAATTCTCAAAACATATGCCTTCACTTACAAGTTTGGGTATTACTTTGATGAAATAAAGTTAATTTTACCATCAGCACTTTGAAAGTTGAGTGGCTGTATGCTAAGAGTTATAGTCAGGTTGATAGAAAACACTTCAGTTAACTTTGTTTTAGTAGAAGCTCCTTCACCAGTGTATTTATCTTGTCTTCACGGGTTGTGCATAAAATCTGATGTTCTCAATCATTGTAAATAACTGCACATGCCAACCTGAAGTGGTCCTGCATCAGGCCGACACTCCTCTACTATTTGTGTGGTTAGAAAATATGTGCTTGACCTCTGTGAGCTCTATTCCCTCGCTGTGGTTGATATGAAAACGTAAGATTGGTAGATTTCTGAAGCAGCCATCAATTTTACATGGAGAATTTATGAATTTATGAGGAGTTTTTCTCCAGGTAAAATAAACTGGTAGCCTAGGGTTTCTATCAAGTGCTTCATGGTATTGGCATTTGAAGAATAAAATAGAATCTCTTTTTCTACAAAGGCACATTTTATGCAATTTTCCAAAGAATTGATATTAGGGGAAAAGTTTTCTTTTGTGAAGTGTATTGAAGCATTCTTTTTTATAATGGGTAAGATCTACCTAGAAAGGTTAGGTTTAATTCTTCTTGGAGGAAGAGACAGGAATAGATGGCATTTCAAAGGGCCTTCATGTCTTTGATTGTACATTTACTTACAAATACATCCAGATGATAGCACACAACAGACGGACACTTCAAATATGGGTGATTCCTGAATGATGCCAAGAAAGGAGACAGCTATTTTGGAATATCCAAATCTCTTTTCAAATCTTACTTATGCAGGTGGGATATATTCCCTACTATGTACTTAGCAACAATTTTTTTAAGCTTTAAATCACATAGGCCTTTTTGCCTGAGTTAAATTTGTTTCCTTAGCTGGTAAAGCTTTTCCTTTCCATATGGTCAGGATAGCTAATTTAGTTTGTCTCTGAGGTGGCCAACATTATAGTGTGGTATCATAGAATGTAAAAATAAAAGAAGGTATGAAAACCTTATTCTAAAAATGAAATAAAAACAGATGGGACATACGTTTCTAACGTATTTAATTTGCATCGTCTTTTTCTCCTTTTAAAGTTCTTGTGGACCAATCTTGCAAAAAGGCAAAACAAACCCTAAACACTCCAATTCCATGCCAGCAAGCTGCCAGGCTGATCTTTTTATCTCCATCAACTCTATGAAAAACCACCAAAAAGAAAAAATTCAACAGGCATGCATTTAAAGGTCCTGAAATTTTTTAAATAAAAAAATTTAAATAAAATTCTTACAGAGTTTTTCATTAACATATACTCAAACCATTTCCAAGTAGAGAAATTGTCATCTGCAAGGATGAATTACCTCAAGGAGCCTACTGATGACTTTACTCTTGTTTGGGGAAGATGGCAGATACTCTCCAGGGTGGCCCCAGAAGAGATGCAGGTAGCTGTCAATTTTAGTTTTCTCTCCAACAACATCCCCTAATTTTAGTGCTGTTGTAATGCTTTCATTATTGACAACAATACATCTGATAAGTGCTGCTTCTAAGATCTTGATTTTATCAGATTTGCTCAATGTGACTTATTTAGTATCTCACTATATAACACCCCTGTATTACCAACTACCATATGTGAGTAAGATTAGGTCTGTGTGATGCCAAAGCAATTGAATTAGAAGGCAAAATAATTTAGGCACATAATTACTGTTTTTGTCTGAACCACTTGTTTAACTATTTCTTCTCTACAGTTTCCTGAATCAACTTTTGTTTTTAAGTCAAATTAACTAAACGTAGAATTGCTTTAGAAATACAAAGATCTGGCTCAACATAGACTATGTGATATAAATTACTTTGTATACTTTCCATATTTGGAAAGTGATGCATTGATCCACTAAAGGGTTCCAGCAGCATAATAATGCAATAGAGATTTACAAACATAATTATTTTAATATTAAAACATTTTAATTTTATTCTTCTTGTTGTTAGGTGCCACCGAGTCATATTCGAGTCATATCTACCCTCACAGGGTGTTCGACGGCTGACTGTTTCCGAGATTGCATTGGGAGTAGATTGTCATGTCCTTCTCCTATTTTGTGGGGCTGGGAATCAAACTTGGGACCTCAGAGACTGCCAAGCAGTGCTCTACCAACTGAGCTAAATCCTAGCATTTTAATTGTATTAGTAGTCTTAAAAATCTGTTGGTAGTGAACACTGAGTTTTGTTAAAGATAGATTCAAATAAAAGTATTGGCATGTTGCTCTTATTTGAGACAATATATCTGCCTAAGTAAAATATTGTACTTTCCTTAAATTCTCAAGAGAAAATGAAAATGCTAATAGAAGTGACAATGATAATCACAAATTGTTCTTGGAAGAAAACTTTGAAGACTTCTTAAGCCAACCCTCCAATAGTTCTGATTTAAAATAGCCCCATTTCAAATGTGTTTTCTCTTTTTTCATCTCTTTAGCACATTTCAAAATATTTAAAATGATTTCATTAATTATTGCAACAGGGCATTAAATTTTTGGGTTGATAAGCTTCTTTATTACCCTTTGCAACTTTGATACATGTCTAAGTAACAAGATTTGGGAAGGAAGAACAAAAACAGAGTTACTATTACTGATACTTGATAATTTTCTTTTTCACAATGTTTGATAATTCAGTTTTTCTTTTCTCAAGTGAGGATGTTTACCAAACAAATTTTATATAATAAATCAAAGAGGTATTTGTGAAGATTATTTTTGAAACTAGTCATTTAAACAAATGCTCTCAGAGACATGACAGGAGGCACCAATAGCACCTTCAGGCCTGTAGGATCTTCCCCATTGCTAAGAGCTGGCAATCCTTTTGGAAGCAAGTAGAGGGAGGATTCTGTTCTTAGTAGGTGTTATGGGTTGGATCATATCCCCTACCCCAAAAAATATGGTAAAGACCTTAGCCTTAGTACTTCACAATGTGACCTTCCTTGGAAATAGTCTTTACATTGGTAATCGTTTTAAAATGAATTCATTACATGGCACCTAGTCCAATCTGACTGGTATTCTAATAAAAAAGGTGAAATTTGGACACAGAGATAGACATACACAGAGGGAAGAGAATGTGAAGACACCCAGGGAGACATGTGACAATGAAGGCAGAAGTTTGAGTCATACAGCAGCACACCAAGTAACGTCCCCGTTTGCTAGCAGTCCATCAGAAACAAGAGGCCAGGACTTAGTCCTTCTGGCCTCAGCAGGAGCAGAGCCCTGGAGACACTTGATTTAGGACCTTGAGCTTTTATAACTGGGAAACAAGAAGTTGTTGTTTTAAGCTGCCAATTTGTGGTACTTAGTCACAGCAACTCTAAGAAACAAGTGCAGTTCATAAAACTAGTACTTCTGAGACTTGTATCTGGGAAGAAGGAAGGGAGAGAAGAAAAAGAAAGTTCTAAGAGAAGTAAAAGGCCAAAAGGCAAGTTATGGTGAATGCTTTAAAAAAAAATAGAAAAATTAATACCTGTGTAGTGGGATACAAATAAAGGTAGACCTTGTGATTTGCTATGTTTGAAAACCATCTCTTATTTGTGCTTTCTAGCATTATTATTATTATTATTATTATTATTATTATTATTACTATTATTGAAGTCTATTACCCCAAGCCTTTCACATTGCCACACAGAGAAAAGAATCAATTACAAGTAAACACTGGGCTAAATAAACTTGGTGAGGGCTGCATTGACAATGATTTCAGTTAGTTTCAAGGGAAATGCTGAAAGAAAACAAGAGGATGGCCCTAGTCTACAGTGAGAGGGTGTCGGTAAATCACTGTGTAAACACCCAGGAACTGCTCACCCAAAGTCAAGAACCAGTCAAGCAGTACCAGCTGTAAAAATGGAAGTGTGCAGGAAGTAGAGGATTCTTCCAACATCTGTTGGGGCCATTAAAAATGAAAAGTAAATCCAAACTGGCAATATAAGAGATTTATTTTTCTACATTAACCCTGAGAGCAACTGCCAATTTTTTTCAATCTTTTGCCACACAAGTACCTTTCAAGGGGCATAAGAATCAGTGCCAACTGCAAAAGCAGCAATAGGTGGAAAAATCAGGATTAAGACAATTTAATATTGATGGCAAACATCCAATAAGATGAGGGTAAAGAAGGGAATATGAGAAGTCAAAGCTGGTGGGAATGCATCAACATTCCCCTGGAAAATACAATCATATGGGGAGAACATAAATCTGAAGTGCACCTAAAATCACAGCTGAGCCAAACAACTCTTTGTAGGCAGTATCATACTCTGCAAAATACAGAATCTGAATGAAGAACTTACTATACTATGAACTATACTAGTTTTAAGTAGCTGAAAACTACCTGAAATTATATTCAAGTGTTTTCAAAATATAAAGAACACGATGACAAATCATTTCATGCTATTAATACATCATTCATACACAAAGATCAAGCCCCCCTTAACATAGTCAAGAATATTTGTCATGCATATTCCTACAGAAGGCTGGATTCTTTACATGTACAAAGTTGCACTTGTATTATGAACTCAATAATGTGTTAAATTTTCCATTCTGTCTCTTTTTTCCTTCACCGGTTTCCATTTCTATTTGCTAACCCTGGTATAAAGTTCATACCCCAGCATCTTAAGCTCACATATTTGTCAACTTACTTGGATTGGAGACCACCAGGGAATACTTGGTGGTGTAGGCTTGGGAGAAAGACCTGGCAGCCCACCCCTGAAACAATCTGGCATTGAAAACCCTATGAATAACAGATAAGTAATGACAATGGTGCCTGGCATGGCACAGTGTCAGGTAATGTTTCACTCCGTTGCACATAGGGTCACTATGAGTCAAAGGTACCTACCAACAATAACAACATTGGAGTCTTAGAGATTAGAGATAGAAAGACATCATTTACTTTAATGGCCTCACTTTATTTGCATACAAAGCAAAAGCAGAACAATTTAACCAGAGGAAACATGCGGTTATGTATATGGGTGTTGGCCATCAAATTTTCTCCCACTATTTGCTAGATTATGACTATCAAATTTCTCATCATATCAAGATGATTTAACATATCACCCAAACTGAGGTACTCTTGAGGTAAAAAGGGATGTTAGTAATAAATATGCAAGGACAATAGGGCTAAAGCAGGACTATCTTTGACAAAGTATAGTTAGGATCACTTGTATTGCAAGCATGATACCAACATCATAGGGTTGATGTGAGGTCTGAATGAAGCAAATACTAAAATCAAGGTTTTCTTTTTTTTTTTTTTTTTTTTTTTGTGCTGTGAATCAAACCCAGGGCCTTACCCATGCTAGGAAAGTGTTCTACTACTGCACTATAGCTCCAGCCTCCATTATTTTTGTTATTAAGTAATTTGTCCATTGTTAAGCAAAACATTGGGAACAGAGCCAGGAATGGAAACCACAGAGTAATAGTCTTCCTACTACATCTACTGTTACTTTAAACAGAGTAGATTAAGCAGAAGACTAATAAGAAACAGAGTACTAACATACCATTATAATATATTAGTACTCCTTATTAATCTACCTAATCTATTTTGTTTACACTACAAGATACATATTCAATTCTCCAATTAGATTAGGTCTGCTTAAGATCTGTAACCACAGGTCTGATATATTTATCTTCATTCCTTCCTTCATTATATCCTTTGAACAATATCTAGTATAATGCTGTGCATGAAAAAGCACTACAGAAATGGGCAATTTTGTTCTTCGTGCTCTATTCCACTGCATATTTTGAAGACTGCAAATGAGCATCCAATTCCTGGCACAGTAAATATCTGTTTAATGGATGTTAAATAAGAACCTCTAAAATTTGTCTGTTTATACTGGCTTCCTTCACTTTTTTTGAAAAAAAAAAAAGTTATTCTTTTGCTCCTTTAGCATTTTGAAGTGCATATATTTACTGTAGAGAAGAAAATCTTCTTATATTGCATTAATTCATTTCAGCTTAGTTTTTATGAAAATTTTTGATTGTTGACATCTCTTTAAAGTTGACAATATGTTTTTGTAGAAGACAGAAACAATAAATATTCAAATTAGGAAATTTTGATTGTTTTTCAGGAATCTAAAGAGAGTACATGTAAACCATGCCAAGTGGAAACTGACTATAAATAACGTGTCTGGAAAAGGTCACATTAACAGTCAGTGTGGGTCATTTCACTATGAGTTCAACTATAGCAGTGATCAACACCAACAGGCCGAATTTGTGCTTGGAGTGCTATTTACTCAGCTTTGACACAGACCGAGTATTCAAACTTCATTCCTATTTTCAATTAGTTATGTGTGCAGGAGGCCTGTATGCACATGAGATAATCAATCTTCTCTTAATTAACACATACTTGGAAATTTTAATATCTAAAACAAGTCATTGGAAGTGCTCATCTTGAGAATTTTTGAAATCCCCATTCTATTATAAAATAAGCAAAAACTCCAAAAACTCTATGGTTCCAAGGTTCATCATGTCTACCATCAAATAGTGTGCTTGTTCCCTTCAATATTTTCAATTCTTCAATCTACAAACTGCAACATTTATCTACAGAATTTCTGCTGTATAGTCAACTTTCAGTACTTCAGAGTTTGATTATTTACTCTGTGGATATGATTCAAGTCCATAATTTCTTCATTTCCCTCAAGCAACCTGACTTTGGGGCATTTCTTTTCTCTCTGGACTATTTGCTACAGGGTGGTAGTGGAGGAGGAAGATAAAACACATCAATCAATGTTTCTACTTTTAGCAGAACTGGTAGAGGATGGTAGATAGGAAGATGTTGAAAAGCTAGCTAAAATGATAATCTTCAGTGATTTGAGGTTTTCATTGATTTTTGTCTTGAGACTACATACACCCCTTTCCCTAAGGCATTGAGAGTGAGTTTATAACTCCTGCTGTTTTGAGAAAGAAAATTCAGAAAAAGAAGGATAATGGGTTTGATCCCGTCTATTGCTATTTTGGATACATAACTAGAATTGACGCTAATATGTCCAAGAGGTAGCATGAATACGTAACACTAATCTTCATACCAGAAGAGATTTGTAGAAAAGTGTTTTGATTTCTTAAATTTTTAGAAATGTTTTCATATTTGTTTAGTAAACTGGTTCATATCTTTAGACTCGAGAACGGCTTTGAGCCGGGCACGGTGGCGCACGCCTGTAATCCCAGCAGCTCCTGAGGCGGAGGCAGGAGGATTGCAGGTTTGAGACCAGCGGCAGTCTGCATAACTTAGTGAGACACTGCCTCAAAAAAGTAAAAAAAAAAAAAAAAAAAAATTGGGCTGAGGGTGCAGCTCAGTGTTCTAGCACTTGCAGCCAGGCCCTGGGTTCAACCCCCAGTACTGAAAAAACAACAACAACAACAACAACAACAACAAAAAAAAAAAGAATGGCTTTGAACTTCCAATCACCTGTAAGTTTCTAAAAGATCCTACAAATTGTGTCTTGTGGCCTTATTTTCACATGTGCTAATCACATTAGCAATAACTATTAGATCATCTTCTTTGCTGAACTGCAATAAATCTCCTAAAGTCCATAGTCAAGAGTGGCCTTCAACATTCTGATAAACCTCAGTAAATATAATGTGTTTTATTCCTGCATTTATCTCTAAAGATTATCACTAAAGTCAGAATTATCTACTCAGTAAGTAGTATGACATATTAAGTATATTAAGCTAATTGTTAATGTCTAACTGGAGACAATATTTTGCTTTGTTTTTTGTGAGGGAGAAAAGAGTAGCAAAGAGATACTTAAATTATGTGTATAAAAGGAATTTTATAGCCAGGCAGTGTCACACCCCTGTAATCCCAGTGACTCAGGAGGCTGAGGCAGAAGGATTGCAAGTTCAAAGCCAGAGACAGCCAGTGTAATTTAGCAAGACCCTGACACAAAATAAAAAATACTAAATGGGCTTTGGGTGCAGCCTAATGGTAGAACCCTTGCAATGTATGTGCAATATCATGGGTTTAACCTCTAAATACTGCAAAAAATAAGGAATTTTATAAATATTATTCAGAGAATTAGCCTTTGAGAAATGCACTGAGAAGACTGAAAAGTCATAAAAGAAATAAATGTACTAAAATGAAAAGTTCTAATGTAAGGCCTACATTCTATAATGCTTTCTACTACACTTTGTTAATTTCTTCTGTAAACTAACCACTAAAAATTTTACTTGAAATCTTTTAAACATTTTATTTGTTATATTAAATTTATCATGAAAATATAAACATTAAATTATGTTTCAAAAAGTATTTGGTACCTTGGAACTTTCATACTGTAAACATAGTTGAGCAAAAGTTGGAAAACAAAATTACTAAAAGGATTCCAATGTATAAAACTCAGCAAAATGAGGCAGGAGATCAGGAGTTTGAGGCCAGAAATAATCTGTGTAATTTAGGGAGACCATATCTCAAAATCAAAAAAATAAAAAATAATAATGGGCTAGGAGTGCAGCCCAGCAGCACTTTCAAAGTAAGTGCAAGGCCCTGGCTTCAACCCCCAAGTACTGCCAAAATGTACGTGTGTGTGTGTGTGTGTGTGTGTGTGTGTGTGTGAAAACTAGAAAGGAAATGTGTAATTCAATCATGTAATATGTTTATTAATGCATACTCTGCAAACTGTTACTTGTACTATTTTCTCTTTCTCATTTTTTCTGAAATAATCATGTATTATAAAATATTTTCCTAATCACAGAAAGAATAAAATTACAGAAAATGTGCCAACATTTTCATTGTTCCTCACTTTTGTAGAAAGAAAATGTTCTTAAATAGCATATTAATTGGAACAACAAACAACAGCAAATGATCACTCACGTTTCTTCTTTCTTTAAAATTCTATTGTACAGTGTATAACTTCATTAGGTAAGTATTGGTAGCTTATTTATTTAAAGTATTCTTTATAGGATTATAATTTTACCCAAATGTTTTAGGGTACAGTTATTAAAATTATTCTGCTTTTGGAAGCCTTATTTGATGTTGAGTAAGCAGTCTTTAGATGTTATTTGTAAATGAAGTCCAAAACTTCTATTTCCTTAGTAAGAATGCAAAGTGTCATTTAAATGCCAGGCCAATGGATTGATGTTCTTGTTTATTACTCACAGAGCAAGATATTAAAACAGATTGTAGGAAAGTATTTACTATTACTAACACTTCAAAACACTGTATTGGGGTTTGGTAATCTGGTCTTTGTACAAATATGTTTAATCTAAGGAACAAGGAAAAAATGAAAAGGTATGTTTTATCAAATTAAATATTCAACATCTCAAAATATGCAACAACAGGTAAGATCAGGTTTATCTTGTTATAAGCACAAAAGGAAATATGCCTACAACCACAGCCCTATGGCATCTGATCCCGTCAGATCTGGGAAGCTAAGCAAGGTCGGCCTGGTTAGTACTTGGATGGGAGACTGCCTTGGAACACCAGGTGCTGTAGGCTTGGGAGCAGGACTTAGCAACCCACTCCCAAAAATCAATCCGCCATTGAAAACCTTATGAATAGCTGAGAACCACTGACAATAGTGTTCCGCCTGTTGTGTATAGAGTCTCTATAAGACAGATACCAACTTGACTGCACGTTAATAACAATAACTCATCATGAGGAGGGCTGTCTGGACCCTAAGCTAAGGGTATTTGTTTTTATGAATTTTGGATGTACAGTATGTGTATATGTGGTAAGACTTAGAACACATGGAATGAATTTCAGAATTAATATGGACCATGAAGGCTAACACTAAGAAATAGAAAAATCTGAACTTAGTTTACTTATAAAGGGTATACCATAGAAAATACATTAACATAATAATGCCTTAATATTTTTATTTAATTTTTCTGTACTTCCATCAGTCTGTCATTTTGTATTTCTTTTTTGTTGTTATTAGGTGCTGTCAAGTCGGTTTCTGACTCATAGTGTTTCCCCTGACAATAATGTTTCACATGTTGTAGGTAGGGTCGCTATGAGTCTGATACTGCCTCCACAGTCACATAATAGGATTTACCCATAATGGTAAGAATGTTGCAGTACCACCAGTCATGATTCTAAACACCAGGTTCTGATTGTAACCAATAGGATATGTACAATGTACAAAGAATACATGTGCACTTAGGCATAGTGGGTATGTGCTCATTTGTTTTTATCTTCTTATGATAAATTTTTAAATGGGAGCTCATTCTGTTGTCATTTGCCACTTTTTCCTCAAAGAAGGTTTTCTGTTCTCCAAAGCACCCTCCAAGCACCCATCATGGGGAAAGATAAAATACATCTAAAGAATGCTTGGGGTAAGCCGGGCACGGTGGCACATGCCTATAATCCCAGTGGCTTGGGAGGCGGGTCCAGGACTTGCAGAGCATGCAAGCGCAAGGCCCTGGGTTCAAACCCCAGTACCAGTAGCGCCCCCCCTCAATAAAAAGGAATGCTTGGGGTGATTGGGTTCTCAGTTGCGTTTCTTTGTCATTTGGCTTCCATGGCTTCCAGGATGAACTCTGTTCAGCCATAGTGCAGATAGAAGCTTTCAGTAGAAACATTTACTCATGGGGGATTTGTTATCAGCTGGTTTTCTCTCCCTGCCTTAAAACCTATGCAAAACCCATTGTTTCATAAGGAAACAGCATCTTCCACTTTCCCAGAGCAGGCTAAGATTTCATTGCTAAATCACTAGGGGTTTCGGGGAGGCCATGTCTTTATGCATGTCAGCACTGGATAATTTTGCACTGTTGTTCTAACACCTAGTGAGCTGCGTGGTTTCCCCCCTAACATTCCACATGTGCAAGAGAGTATATTTTTCTTAGTTCATAAGTGCTTGGCAGAATTCTGATTCCCAAGGTACTTTGGCTATGTTGTTCTGAATTTTCATCACCAATCAGATTACTTACTTTTAGTCCATAAAAGTCACAGAAAAGAATTTGGGAAATTTATATATAATCGGGCTCTGGGGAGGAATAGCAGGATGAGAGTCAAAGAAAGGAGGAGAGATCATTTCACAAGATAAGTAGGCAGAGAGTTCTAAGTCTAAAAAAATGTTAGTCATCAGTTATTAGTATTAATACATCTTAATGGGTCTACACTGAACAGAAACCTTAAACTAAATAAGTACTTCCTTTTTAAAAATATAAACTGTGCTATATTTCAGTGCTTGTCTTGTCAGAAAATGACTTAGATTATTTTTTATGGTCCACATCTGTAATCAATACATCAACCAAATTTCCCATCTAACCTACTGCTTGATCACTGCCTTATTTTACAAATCCTGATGCTTCTGTTGACTCCTTCTCATAGTGAAGCTGTAATAGTTTTCATCTATTCATTTATTCTCACCTTTCTAATGAATTACTTCAGTCCACATTTACTGACAGTGTTTCATTCTAAGTACTGAATGGAAAAGGCATTGTACCTGTCTAGAAGAATCACCTGTGTGGTGGGGGAGAATAACTATTTCAATAAATAGCTACCATGGCAAAAGGGTGGATTTTCTACTTGTAAAGTTTAAAATTACTCTTTCAGTCCAAAGAAGAATCAGAGAATGGACCATGTTTGCTCAGTACCAGGCAGTGGGTGGGGGAAACTATGAGGAAGTTGGGATGGGAGGTTGGCAAGAGCAGACATCTATACTAATGACACAGCATGGTGTGGTGGCTATAGGTGAAAGTGGCACATTCCAGTAAAAATGTCCCATAATCCACTTACAGTATTCTTATATCTCATTTCCTAAAACTAGGAAGTGAACAGTGTGTTCCCATTTAAGAAATAATGTTCTTCCTTACCCACTAGCTTTTATTTCACCCATGTCATGGCTTTCACCCACTCACTTTGCAGTGCCTTTTGCCAACCATTGGAGAAGTAACTAAATGAAAAATCCAGTCATATTTGAGTAGCAGGAGAATTTTCCCTCGTAGATATGCAACACTTAGGATTTATTGCTATGGACCTATTTCTAAGAGCTAACCATAATTATAATAACAGTTTAATTTCATTAAAAAAGTTTTGCAGGTTTGCTAGGTCCAAAGAATATTTTATCTATTTGGGACTTCTTGTTTATTAATAACTTGAATATAATTATGTTTATTCATTAATAAGGAGACACAGAATTTTATTAATATTAAACTAAGCATGGTAAGCTTACAGCCGTAGCACTGTGGCGTCTGATTCCATCAGATCTCAGAAGCTAAGCAGGGTCGGGCCTGGTTAGTACTTGGATGGGAGACTGCCCGAGAATACCAGGTACTGTAGGCTTGGGAGAAGGACCTGGCTACCTACTCCCAAAAAACAATCAGCCATTGAAAGTGGCTGCTCTATGAATAGCAGAGAAGCACTGACAATACTGTTTTGGCTGTTGTAAGTAGGGTCACTGAGTTTGACACTGACTCCATGGCACGTAACACAACAAAGTATGGTAAACCACATTTTTATTTCATGAGAAGGCACTCCAACTTAGGTACTTTATCTGTTCTTGTCCTTCTTCAACACTTAAGTCAAATTTGATGTGCTTCTCTGAATCTTTTCTTAACCAACCAACTTAGTCAGTCTTTCAACTTGCCCTCTCATGTCACTCCACACACTTCTAAGAGGCCACAAATGTAATGGTTACATGCAATTGCTCCTTACAAAGTACAGTAATTAGATGACTAAATATATAAAAGAGGTTATAAAGAGGTGAACATGGTGGTATTATCCTGATAATCACATTGGACCAAGATAATCAAAGGAGAAAACAAAATGATTAAGACCTTTGCCTTGCATAATCCTTTAAAACATGGGAAAAAAAACCCCAATAATCTTTCCACATTGATTTACAGTATTTCACAGAACAGAAAAGAATAAATGAAAGGAAATGCATCCCTCAAATATCACCCAGTATCATTGGGAAAAGGAATCTGAAGTTGCTGTGGGTACCTATAAAGTGCACTTGACTTGAACCTTATTTGGAAGATGATTGTCAGCACTTGTTTTTCAGAATTCTAACTACTGTTGAACAAATACAGTGAAGTAATTTTAGCAATGATATAAAACTACTATCTTCTACTAGGTAATTTTTGCATAAGACATCATATCTAAATCAAATAATTACAGAAGCTATAAGTATATATAATAAATGACTTTTGGTATAATAGTACTATTGAAGTGGATTGGAGAAATGAAAAATCAAGATATATGTAAGAATCTTAAGGAATGAAATAAATAAAGAGTAACATTCAATTGTTTTGAGTTTTGGTATTAATAAAAAATCACAAACATTGGGAGGGAATTTGTATCTTTGTGCAAAATCTTGTTCATTGTTTGAAGATTGTATTATTCTTTAGTGTTTGTATAGTTTATTTTTAGAACTATTTTGCTTATGTATTACCCCTTACTTGTCTATTATTGTCACCCCCCCAAGATTAGTGGTGATGCCTTAGTATTACAGTATTATCCAGTGGAAATGAGAATGGGCTTCAGAATAAGACTGATATGGATTCTAATCCAAGAATTACATTTACCAGTGGAGAAATAGTGGGAAAATTATATAACCTCCTCACAATTTCATTTCTGGGAAAGAAAAGTTAAAAATAATAAGAATAGCAATAAGTTTACTTTCTGAAGGTTGTTATATTACACACTTTGTAGTATACATAGCCTGTTTCTATAGCTTGCTGTAGTATTGTCTCAATATATTCTGACAGACTAACATAACTTGAATAAATAGTGTATTAGTACTTCAGCATAGCTTGAATAAATAAATTAACATAGCTTCAGTAGATAGTGTATTATAACTATGGATTAAATACCTGTATTATTAGTTATAAACTCAATTTGCCATTATATTGGATTTCAGGAAGTTAGGATGAGAAAGTTGATCAAACTGAAGTTGTTTAAAGTCAGGAGTTCTACATTATATGATTATGTTCTCAAAATGACCATTTTTTAAAGACTAAAGAATTGCAAAAAATTATATGCTTTACAATTAAAAGGTATGTGAATCCGCTTGTAAGCTCTAAGAATTGTCTACTTTTAGTTCTTGTAAGAAAATGAAAACATAAATTTTACATAATTTTCTAGTTTAAGGGAAAATTGGCATAATATTTATGATATTTACAATCTTTCCCTGATGTGGTCTACAGTTCACAAAACCACAATTTAGGAAAAAGAGGATATAAAATATGATCAGTGAATACTATTTGAAGAGCATAAGTATCACTGAATTAGATTATGTAAATGAGCTGAAAAATATACTATGAACATAGTTATAAGATGCTTTCTTATATAGTATGCAAATGTGGAAACTGCATTTGATTTAGAACCAAATTCTGCCATTTTTAGAATTTACTACCATCAGTGTTCATTTTGCATGGGTGTCTGTGCAATTTTTTTATTGTTTTTTGAGCTCCCTTGCTACTTGTTAGGAAGCGTGGATATGTCACTATTCATTTGTGCAATAAATAAAGTATTAACCCAATATTTAGCTATTTTTATTTTCTTCATTTATATGCATTTAATTAGCTCAATTATTAATTGCAATTAATTACCTATTGCCATAAGATTGTAGTGAACTAAGTAGTGCAAACTGGAGATTCTATCTGAATGAAATAGGACTAATTAGATGGCCAGTTCAAAGCCCTATTTTTTAAATTTAAATTAAGCAAGTGGTCCTGAATTCTATGGAAAAATTAAGTTCCACTTTCTTAACAATTATTTTCTCATCCCTCCATGCCTAAGTGTCCAGGAATTCTCTTGATTGGCACCTTAAAATAACTCTCAGATTAACTCTCAGATAACTTTCTAACTTCTACTTTCTGCTCTAGTTTCTGTCTTTGCATCTGCATTCTCTCTTTGTTGTTGTTGTTAGGTGCCGTGGAGTCGGGACCCTCATAGGGTTTTCAATGGCTGACTGTTTCAGGATTGCCTTGGGAGTGGATTGCCAGGCCCTTCTCCCATTTTTGTGGTACTGGGAATTGAACTCGGGACCTCAGAGACTGCAGCCCAGCACTCTACCAACTGAGCTAAATCCCATCCCGCATTCTCTCTAGTCAGAGCTATTTCTGTGCCACCCACAGTGGTGCATTCCGTCCACAGTTGCTTCATGTCTACTGGAGTTCTCATTTCAAAGTCAAATCTGATCATGTCCCTTCTTGGTTTTATATCTCCAATGATCACCACCAAATCACAGGAAAATCCCAAATTTCTCCATGAAATATCCACATTTAAAAATTTCATTGCCTGCCACTCTTCCTGTTGAGGGTAACACCTCAGTTATGACATGGAATGATGTCTCTAAACACTCCTTCCCCTCATCTCTAGGGACAATGTGTACATGATTCTTTCATACTCAGCTGAAAGGTTATTTGCTTTAGGAAATTTTTATATTTCTTTGTACCAAGCACACACTAAGTACACACCTGTATTGAACTCAGTTATTTTTCATATTATACTGTAATTTATTTGGTATATTTTTATTTGTTCAATGTTATGCTTTTCAAGAGTTTTCTTAAAGAAGGTATATCTGGTTTTAAATGTGTAAGAGCATAGAAATAATGAAGATTAATGCTGTTCATATATGTGTATATATATATTTACTCTCTTGTTGATTTCATATCTCAAAAGATCTAAATGCATCTTGCAAAATATTCTTGGAATATTTTGCATTTTGTTTACTCACCTTCCAATAAACTCCTCTTTCTGGCACTGAAGTCCATAAATTAAAATATCTATCCTCCTTTTAATTTCCAAAAGTTTTCTAGTTATTTATTTAGTTAAGCCCTATAATATGGCCATAAAGAAGGTGGCTGGCAAATTGCAGTACAGAGAATCCAAACCTATTTTTAGAAGATCCAAATTAATGCTCTTTGTGACAAACATGCAGTAGTTTATTTCATAAACCCTCCTAATAATACATGAAGCATGAAATACAGATATGAATGCATATTAAAAAAGAAACAACAAAAATAATACACCAACATACATGAGAAAAATGAAGTGAAATGGAGGTTGAGAAAAGAAATATATAAGAAAGAAAAGACACACAGAGAAAATGAAAAATCCTGAAAGATAAATTAATGTATGCCCAAAGGCAATGAATGTCATTTAGTAATAAATATACTGGAAATAAAAATGGAGCCAATTAGTATGAACATGAAAATGCAAAAATAATCAGGAATAAGGAAGAGCAATATGCAGGGTTAGTTCCATAAGATTCAGAATAGTATGTGGAAGATTATAAAATGAAGTCAAGGGAGAACAAAATGATAAGAAGGGAAAGATGGCAAGTAAAAGGAAAATTGTGAAGATGATAAAGATAAACGAGACAACATTTTTCAGCTATAGGAAGGGCAAGAGGTCAGATTCTCAAAGGCATAGAAGAGATTATTTATTGACAGCCAAAGTAGAGGAACTGATGAAAACAAAATTAATATTTCTAGCCTCAGTGTCCACAAATAGTGGGAGGCTAATGTGACAAACACAGTCAGACATTTTCCAGAAGACAGAAATGTTGAAGAAAATTAAAATTGCTATGGAATATCTAATCAACTGAAGTAGTTATTTTCTTCTACATGTTTCATTATATTTAAAACAAAAAGTAAAACTAAATAATATTACTACTGCAATGGTAAGCATTTTTAGAGTGGATTGCAAGTGCCATGAACCTGCCAATTATTTGAAAACTTAAATGGCACTTTACAAAATCTTTAAGAAAAATTCAGTAAATACTAGGTTAGTAAAATCAAGTTAAAAATATTGTCAAAAATAGAGAAATATTTAGACCAGCCTTTATATATTGTATTTTAAATACAAGAAGGAATAAGTACATATCTGGAACTTTTTTGAAGTAGAATTAAAAAAAATTATACTAGATATTTGTTTGTTTAAATAGTATCTCCTCATGTAGATCAGAGTGGCCTCAAAGTTGCAACCTTCCTGCCTCAGTCAGCCAAGTATACACCTGTCCTTGTAGTCTAAATGCATGATACTGAAGACCTAGTGAATTTTTTTTTTTTGAGGAGAAGGTTATTTGATTTCACTTACAAGTTTATTTGAACATAATTTTTATTAGCCTATTCAAGGAATCTTCAAATATTTACCTGAACTTAAGGATTTCATTTTTAAGCACTGTTCTGGAAGATAATCAAATGCTTTAAAGAAAATTCATATAAGCCCCAACATTTTCATAAATTTTTGGTATTTTGCTTATTAATCAACATTACAACTTTGACCTTAAAGTAAAACAGTACCTATTTTACTTATGAACCTTTATTCAAAGTGCAAATTAGATGTCTTGTATACTTGTGAATTTGTTTTCTGTATTACAAATATAATAGAGATTGAACTGAGATCAAATTCATCTCATATATACTCTTAAATAGTTTTAAAAGTATGATAGGTTTCAGACATTTTGACTGACATAAATTTTTCAACTACAAATGAAGAAGATTTATGCCTTATTAGTGTACAAGTCATGTTTGGCACCTACAATTACAAGAGGTACTCAAAGTGGTTACCATAGCAGAAGAAGCAGGACTTGTTGCCATGCAAGGCCTCTGTACCTTCCCTTGTGTACATCACACATTATACCATGTGTCTGAAACTTAGTACAAATGCATGCAATTGTTAGGCGTATTGGGTGTTCTGTTGCATACTTGTGCCTCCATCATAGTTGTACTTTCACAATGTACTCAATGTACTCAAATTTAAAATACCACTTCAAAATGGTCTTGTGCTCCTCAAACAACAACAATGCTCCTGCCATTTTCTTTACTGCCCTGCCCGTTGCATGGTAATATTCATGTTCATTTGATTAATGCCATCTTCTGAGGCATTGTCATTGCTATTTCAATTCAATTCACCTTGAAAAGTAATACATAGATAACATCTCTTAAAATGTGTATACTTTTGTTGAAACCCTTGTATTTTGATCATTCAAAAACCATTTCAGAATATATTGAGTAGTGTATTAAAAGATAAGTAAAAGTTAGACAGATGGAAATCCAGAATAAAGAACATCTTTTAGCAGAAGGGATTGGGAAATCCCAAACCTTCATGGTGCTAACATCTATTAAGTACATGGCATTTTACAAATCTTCCATCATTGATCTTTGGAATATTTGTCCATTAAATCAAAAACTATTTATGTTTATGATTCCACTCCTGTGTAATTTATTTTAAAGATAGGCATATTTCTTCCCATTTTATAAGTACAGCAATTTAGAGTTAGAGATGTGCTATGGGTGCCACCCCTCTAAGGTGCAGGGTTTACAGTCTGGTTCCCCGAGTGGTAATATTGGGAATTGAATAAACCACTTTTCTTTGTAAATAAACTGCCTCTAGTATTTTTTTGTTATGAAAAGCTAATACAAGAAAATATTTTTAAATTTCCCAAGATCCCTAAAGTACCATGAAGACTTAATTCTAGGAAGTTTTCTCTATATAATCTAGTCTCTTTCTAGCTCTTTTTGTTGTTGATGATGTTTTGTTTTGTTTTGTGGTGGGTTGCACCCAGGCTTCTCACATACTAAGCAAACACTCTACCACTGAGCCACACTCACAGGGTCTCTATCAATTTCTTGCTTGTGATTTGACTGGTGTATATTAGATAAGAGAGATCACAATGAATAGGAAGGTTGGTGCCATATAATATGAAGACATCTCTGTGTGCTTAAAATGCACAGTTTGCCTGATAATTTTTGCAATCTCTAGATAGAGGTACCTGAATTTTCCATGCAGAACTACCAACCAGAAAGTTAGCAGCAGAGGGCTGCATTAGGTAGCTAAAGATTTTAATCCAAAAGAATGATTATGAAATTCCTCCCAAAACTAAAGCAACAGAATCTTGTGCCCAAAATTCAGAGGTCCTTTTTGAAAGTGTTAGTTGAGTATTCATTTTATCCTACTAGATGTTCAGGTTGGCATTCTATTTACTTTACCCTTTAGGGAAGGGATGAAAGAGAAGTCAAATATAGAGAAAGAGGAAAGGAACAGAAGAAGACAAAACATAGGAGATAGAGACATAGGGTTTTAACAAAAACTGAGTGGTCAGTTGTTTTTTATTCTACAGAGAACTTTAGAAGAACATTTCTCTTTATTTTGGTATTCCTCATCTTCTGTGATAGAAAGCCCAAAGATGGCATCTCACTCAGGCCTCCAGTGTCATGTTAGAATGAAATTAATTATTTACATTAGCACATATGCCCCATGATAGTCCTTTTTCATATATTGTTCAAATTGTTCTTTTTTACTATTTATTTTCTTCCTTTCTTCCTTTCTTTCTTTTTTTTTTCTTTTCTATTTTCTTTCCTTTTCTCTTGTTCTTTCAATTGTATGTACATGGTAAAATCCTGCACATACTCAGAAGTCAAATTGGGTATTGTGGGAGATGAACTCTACTGATCCTTCACTGGGTTATAATTTGTCTATCCTCTGAAGTTGTTTTAGTATTTAATTGATACTTATATCTTACAGATAATCACCTAGTATATATTTTACAAACATGCTCATGCTTTATATCTTTTTCTAGATTTTAAGCTTCCTAGAGAGTATTTAAATACGTATTCTTTCAATATGGTGAAATGTTCTTTCTCCTTTCTCTTGCTCAGAAATGAACACTAAACTATTTCTATGAGAGGGCAATGCAATTCCCAAGTAAAATTCTGAGTTAGGAAAGAAAGAATTTTCTATAATAGCATAAAGTTAAGGTGGATATCTGTCTAAAATATTATTCTTTTTTTAGTTTTTATGGTGAACAATTGAATGTCTTATTATTTTTGCTGTGGATTCTTCACTAACTTATACTCTTCTAATGGTTTCTTCAGGAAGAAATGGTTGAAAGAAAAGTTTCACTGGTACTTTTTAGGATATCAAGATATTTTGTAAAGTCCTTCTCTACTCTAGCAAGTGGTGTTTTTGTTAAAAGTAGCTTTTTAATGCTTGCTCATTGATCCCATGAGGCACCCTAAAATCTGAGGCAAAAGGGATGGTAATTTCTTCCACCCTACATCTGTTAGTAGAAATCAACTAATTTACAACATTCTAAATTTCACTCATTCAAACTAGATTCCCTATGCAATTATTATTTCATTTATTTGCAAATAGCCACTGAGTTTCTACTGATTAGGACTCAATTCAAGCCACTAGAAATACTACAATGAAAAAAGAAAAGAAGATCCATGCTCTGGTGAAGTTAACATTCTGGTGAGTTTTAGGAAGATGGAATATTGATTAGTGAATAAACAGAAGTGTATGGTAGTGAATGATTTCATGTAGAATATTACACTGATAGGCATTAGTCAGAGAAATATAAGAAAAAAATTAACCAACTGAAATATATGGTAAAGATGAGTGTTTACAAAATCTTTTGATAGCAAATGACTAAGTGTCTACCCTTTGAAAGGGCAGTTAAATCAAGCTTCAGAAAGTAGGTGACATTCAAATGACAAAAAGAAGAAACATAAATATCAGAAACAAGAATGTTCTGAACCCAGAGGAAATAATTAGAGACAAAACCAGTAGTCTAAAAATGAGTTAACTTGTTCAAGAAAATGAAAGATCAATATGGCTGGAGCAAAGTGTATAGAGGAGAGTGGGATGGGATGGAATGGGATTAGAACACTTGGAAGGGGCTGAATCATGTAGAATGTATTAAGCCAGAGCTGTTGTTGCTGTTGTTAGGTGTCATCAGTTTGGTGTCCTACCCATAGTGACCTTATATACAACAGATAAAATACTATTGTCATGCTTCTCAGCTGTTTATAGGGTTTTCAGTGACTGTTTTTTGGGAGTGGGTTGCCTGGTCCTTCTCTCAAGCCTACAGTACCTGGTATTCCCTGGTGGTCTCTCATCCAAGTACTAACCAGGCCTGACCCTGCTTAGCTTCCACATTCTGATGGGTTCAGCTGCCACAGTGGTACTGCTGCAGGTTAACCTAAGATTAGATATTACAATTTTATTCTATATAGAATGAAAATTATTGTAAAACTTTGCATAGGCAAATGGTTTTGTTTCATTTCAATATCTAAAAGATTGCTCTGGTTGCTCTCGAAGAAAATATGGTAGGCAACCATACTACCCTGGTGTCCCATCTTGTCAGGTCTCCAAAGCTAAGCAGGGTTGGGCCAGGTTAATACTTGGATGGGAGACCACCTGGGAATATTAGGCACTGTAGGCTTGGGAGAAGGACCTGGTAGCCCACTGCTGACACAACCAGCCAGTGAAAACTCTACAAATAGCAGAGAAGCATGGACATAATGCCAGGCATGGCACAGTGTCAGGTAGTGTTTGGTCTATTTTATGTAGGGTCGTTTTGAATCTGACCTCACAACAACAACATGATAGGAGTTTAGAAGAGAAGCATGGTAACCGAGAAAGAAATTATTTCAGTTTTGCAGATGACCATGTGACTTGTCACAGGATGTTTTAATGGAGAGAGATAAAAGCAGATACATTAAGGCTTTGGGTTGGATTTAGATAAGAGTCAGAATAAATATCAGATTTTACCTTGAACAACTAAATCACTGAAATATGTTGGTCATTATTATGGGAAATGACAAGTGGGAAACAGATTTCCAGTGGGTAAGAAAACAAGTATTCCTGTTTGGTTAACATGCATATTAAATATCCAATTAGAAACATCAGAGGCAGTTATGTATACAGGCCTGGAAATCTATGGTCAAGACTGGATGCAAAGATTTGTACATAGGCAATATGTAGATAATTTCACAGAATTGTCCTGAATAAATCATCTAGATTACTGTAGATATTTAGGAAATAGAAAGGCTGATGACTGGGTTCTGAGAAACTCCACAAATAAGAGGTGGAGAGGAGAGGCAAAAGTCACCACATGGTAGGCCTTGGAGTACAAAGAGGTATATAATTTGTGCCCTGAAGTGAAAGTTCATACTCCAGTGGGAGAGGTGAGAAACAAATAATTTCACACCAATGTGCAATTGTGATAGCTCAGGATTATGGATGCATATACACCTAGATTTAGGGGCTGAGGAGAGTTATTAAGAATGACCTTTTGGAGTATATACCACCAAAAGGGAAGATAAGAGAGTGTTTGAGGGGATAAAATTTAAGAAATGTGGCAAAGTAGAAGAGCATTCTGAATAAACAGAGTAGTTTGTGAAAAAGCAACAACAGAAGAAAACTCAGTGGTTGGTGATGTGCAGGCATACTTCTAGGATGGAGAGAAATTAGATCCAGCATTGAATAAAAATCTAGAGACTCAAGAAGGGACCATATCATTGACAGCTTTGAATGTTGTTGTGTAGAGCTTGAACCTTTTTTTCTAAAGGTGTGGAGAGTTATAGAGAAATTATTTAAAACAGGCAATGAAGAATACATTTTGCATTTTAGAATAATCTCCTTAGCAGCCAATACCAGGAGGATAGAGTGGGTCAAGTATAATATATGAATATTGTTTGAGCATCTATGGAAGAAATTCAATCAAGAAATGATAAGCACCTGAAGAAAGTTAAAAAAAATTGAAAATCTACTGAAGTACTTCAAAGTCCATGTATCATATAATAGGTCTTAGTAAAGACAGCCACTATTTATAATTAAGATAGAGGGGTAAGTTTGAGCCAGTAAATGTGGCTTCTTAATTTGGAATTTGGTCAGCAAAAACTGGTAAATAATTCCTGACAGATGGCAACACAGAATCTTCCATGACCATTAACATCAAGATCTCTGCTTTATGCTTCATCCAAGAGTTGTAACTTCTGAAAACGTAGTCATTTCCAATTCTATAATAGGTCATTTGCCATAAGAGTACTATTCCCTTTTAAGTAAATCAGAGGTCTCTCTTAATTAGTAATGTTTGTGATAATGTTGATGGTTAAGATAATAATTATCTGGAGGCTTTATATAATACATAATAATTGGCATATGCCACTCTGATGCTTAATAGGTGACACATCAAAGTGCTGAAGATCCACTACAGAGCAGTAGCCACTGCCAAGCAGGGTGATAAAATGGATTTCTAACTCAATCTTCTACTACTTTTTTTTTTTTTTTGTAGTTCACTTCTGCTATTTACTTGCTCCCTAGTGACTGTGGATTGTGGCTACAGTTCCTCTCTCTGCAGTTAGGGCACTGCAGATTCCCTCCAGATGTGGGACTCATGTATGGGTCATGTTAATGACATTTCTTGTGGCAATGTCCTGATGCATGGGTGATGTTACATAATTTTGCCTGGAGATCTATATTTGAAATATCTTCCATTGTTAGTGTTTCACTTGTGTTCCAAATTTTGTAACAATCATTATCCAATGAAAATTTTAAAATAAAAACACTAAGTACCCATATACTCCATTTAATACTCCATTTACTCCATTTAAAGTATGGTTGACAATACTCCATTTAAAGTATTGTTGAACCATTTCTTTAAATTAATCATGTTGCTTGGAAAACATCATTTATATTGCACAATTTACAGGTATTTGACTCTTTAATTACCTCTGAACTTTGTCTTTGAATCTTCATACAGCAATAGACTGTTTTGTAGGGGACCAAAAAGCTAGAAATAATTAGACAAATGCCATGATTATATGAATGAAGAAACTGAGGCCCAGAGATACAAATACTTTTCATATTTCTCTAGTTGGCAGAGCTAGAATGCAAACCCAGATTTTACAAGTCTAATATCTTGCTTAAAAAATTGAATGGAAAAGCTAT
>VMDO01011686.1:0-32357 GCA_007922755.1 Pedetes capensis
CTGACATGCATTTCATTGTGACATTTCCATACATGCATTTCATTGTACATTGCAAAGGTAACTTCCCCTTACCCTCTTGTGCACCTCTTCCCCCTTCTTCTGTACCCTCACCAAAGGCCTCTCTTCTATATTGCATGTCTTTTTGTGGGATTATTTTTCTATATACCCTTGCATCCCAATTCTGTTTAAGGTACAAACTTTTTCTGTAGTGATGTATCATTTTACATTGTCAATAGTATTACATAAATAATCTAGCCCATTTGTATTATTACCATTCTTTGGTATTATTGGTATTATTATAATTATTTACTGAACTTTAAAGTTGGGCTGTTTACTTTGAGGTCACCCTTTCTCCCATTCCTCGCTCCTCCTTGTTACTCCTCTCCCTCCTTTCTTCTCCCATCATCTCTTCCTTTTGCTAGATCCCTCCCTCCTTCTTTCTGCTTCCTAAATTGTCCCTTCTTTGCTAAGTTGACTTTAGCTTTTTATTATGTTCCAATTTATGTATAGAATTTTTCCATCTTTTAATTTGGACTCAGTTCCCACATATGAGTGAGAACATGTGGTATTTCTCTTTGGGGGCTTGTGTTCATTCACTTAAAATAATTTTCTCCAATTCTATCCATTTTGCTGCAAATGACATTATTTTACTTTTTTGATAGCTGACTAGTATTCCATTGTGTATATGTACCATAGTTTTTTTATCCATTCTTCAGTTGATGGGCACTTTGGTTGATTCCATATCCTTGCTATTGTGAAAAGTGCTTCATTGAACATGGAGATGCAGGTGTCTCTGTGGTATGATGGCTCATCTCCCTTTGGGGATACTCCCAATAGTGTTATAGCTAGGTCATATGGTAGATCTATTTTTAGTTTTCTAAGGTACCTCCCTATTGATTTCCAAAGTGGTTGGACTAATTTACAGCTCCACCAGCAGTTTAAGAGGATTCCCTTTTCTCTACAGCCTCTCCAGCATTTGTTGTTACTTGTTATATAGATCTTGGCCATTCTTACTGGAGTAAGGTGGAATCTCAACATTGTTTTGATTTGCATTTCCCTAATGGCTAGGGATATTGGGCATTTTTTCATATGGCTTTATGGGCCTCTTCATTTGAGAACTGTCCGTTCAGTTCTTTTGCCCATTTGTGTATTGGGTTATTTGTTTTCTTGGGTATTGTTTTCTTGAGTTCTCTATAAATTCTGGAAATTAGTCCTCTGTCTGATGTATAGGATGCGAAGATTTTTTCCCACTCAGTGGGGATTTCCTTCACTCTATTCATTATTTCCTTTGTTGTACAGAAGCTTTTTAATTTCATGTAATTCCATTTATCTATTCTTGTTGCAATTTCTTGAGCAATTGGAGTCCTATTAAGGAAATACTTTCCTATGCCTATATGTTGGAGTGTATTGCCTATCCTATCTTCTATTAATTTTAAAGTTTCTGGTTTTATGTTGAGTTCTTTTAACCATTTTGAGTTAATTCTTGTGCACATTGAGAGATGCAGGTCAGTTTTCATTTTTCTGCAAGCAGATATCCGTTATAGGTATATTCTGATAAAAGTTTATTTATGGACATTGAAATTTGAATTTCAATACTTTTCATGTATCATGAAATCTTTTTCTTTTGCTTATTTCTTAGTAATTAAAAATATCAAAACCATTCTTAGCTCATTGATCATATAAAAGAAAACAGCATGTGGGTCTGGTCCACAGGTTGTACTCTGCTGTATACTGTATAAGTGAAAAAGTGGCACACAAATTTACATACAGTAGTTGTTCTGAGGTACTGGAATTGTTAGGATTTTTTTTTTTTATTCTCTCATATTTTCTAAATTATAATAAGCATTCTTTACTTTCATGCCTAATTTTTTATTAAAAGACTTAGTTTTACATATATTACAACTATACATATTTTGCATATCCTGACATATATGGGTATGTTTAGAATATTTATGACTGAAATGTGTGGTCAAAATGAAATGTAATTAGCTAATTAAAGGTCTCAGAAATGTTTTTAACCAAGTGTTTTGCAAGTTTTAAAAAGATTTTGATTTAGTAAAAAGATTTTGATTTAGCAGAGAAGACTCTTCTAACATTTTCAGTTATCTAACTCATTCACAATCTGACATTAAGGAAACGCACCCACAAATAATTATTCTGAGTAACGTGTACCACTTCTCTGCACAAATGTAACTCCTTAGGCAGAGTGGCTACTTACTACTGTGTGCCTTCATTTTACTCCAAATAGCGCTTCCAGCTGCCCAAATTACAACTACTGTGGTCAAAATGTACACATGTCACACTCTCTCTGGGAATTATTAGGCAAAAGTTTTCTGACCACTTTTTCATTACTAAAGAATTTCTTCTTAAAGGTACAAACCTTTCTACATTCAATGTCAAAAATTTAGGAATAATATGAAAGCAACAAACTTAGACCTTTTAATAGTATGTTTTTCTCTGAGTGGAATTACTGATCATGCTCTCAGGTTCAGGGGAGCAGGGTAAGGGAAGAATCACCCCGCATTTAAAACTGCTTGAAAGAGGTGACTTTCTTAAACATTACAAATAATGTGTCAGCCAGTCACACAACTCAGTGAACTTCGCAATAAATTTACATTTTACAGTTTGAAACCCATGTTTTTCATGCCCTCTCTCCCAATGCTGTTTTGGCCACACTTCTTCATTATTCCATAATATCACACTTAACATCCCTGGCAATTCTTCAGGGATGACCATCAGTGGTGCAAGTTCTACATAACACAGGCTGTGAACTCTTTGGCCAGGCCTATGGCTAGTCCTTTCTGGAGGGAATGCATGTCTTTAGTTAAAAGAATGCTGTCTCTTTATTTCTCAGTAAGAGAAGGGCACTTCAGATGCCAGACAAATCATGTGATCTTGGGGTCATATCTGTGGAATGCCTTTAAATCACAGGCACTGGGAAGTATGTCCCAAAACAAATCACTTAGTTGGCAATGACATTCCCCTTACATGGTACACAGGAATGTTATTTCTGATGGAACCAGGCTATTTTTGGGAATCTCAAACCAAATTCATCTTTAAGTGGAAAATCCTATAGAAGTACTGTGAGAATAGTGTAATAATCAGAGATTCCCAAAATAATACATCCACAGGTTATATTTCAGGCATATACTCCCTACATTATCAATTCCACATAACAGAATTCCCCATGTTTGCATAATATACAAAGCATATTTAAATCCATATTCACTCTTAGTTTCTTAAATTAGTTCTATTCATTAAATTTTTAAAAAATATTATTTATTAACAAATAATTGTATATATTTATGGGCTAATAACATATCAATCACATACTTATTTTTGTGTGTGATGAAAACATTTAAAATCTATTTTTAGCAATTTTGAAATATACATTATTATTAACTATTGTCACTTCTGTGCAGTAGATCACCAGAACTTATTCCTCTCATCTAACTCAGACTTTATACCTTTTAAACAAGATTTCCCTACCCTACTCCCCAGGCTCTATTAACCACATTCTACTCTCTCTTTCAGTGAGTTCAAATTTTTGGATTTCACATATAACTGAGATCATATAATATATGACTTTCTGTGTCTGGCTTATTTCACTTAGCATAATGTCCTCTGGATTCATCCATGTTGCTGCAAATGAGAGAAAATCATTCTTTTTTTAGGGCTGAATTGTACTACATTGGATATATATACCACACTTCTTAAAATCCATTCATTAATAATGGGCAGTCATTTCCAAATCTTCACTATTGTGAATAAGACTGCAATGAATGCTAGAGTAGAGGTATCTCTTTGACACATTGATTTCAAATCTTTTGGGTAAATACCTAGAAGTGGGATTACTGGATGAGATGGTAATATAATTTTTAATTTTTGGTTGAACTTCCATGCTGTTTTCCAAGATAGCTGTACTAATTTGCATTCCCACAAACAGTGTCAAGTAGTGTACCAAGGGTTGTCCTTTCCCTACATCCTTCCCAACAGTTGTTACAGTTTATCTTTTTCATAATGACCATTCTAAAAGTATTAGGTGATTGTAATTGTGATTTTAATTTGCAGTTCCCTGAGGATTAGTGACATTGAGCATTATTTCATATAACAGTTGTCTTCTTTTGAGAGACATCTATTGAGGTCCTTTGCCCATTTTAAAATAGTGTTGTTTTCTTGTTATTGAGTTGTTTGAGTCCCTTATATATTTTGGATACGAGCCCTTCCTTTGTTATATGAGTCACCAATATTTAGTTACGACCTGTGGATTTTCTCTTTCCTATGCTAATTGTTTCCATGGTGTGCAGAAGCTATCTTGTATCTTCAATGTGTCAGATACTAGTTAGGCACTGAGAGACAGCAATGAATTAAACATGCAAAAATTTCCTATTCTCAGAATTAGTGACTAGTCCTTAACTCATCTATAACTAATTCAAATTCTCTTTGAATTTTAATTTGCTTAAATAATCAATTAACAACACTACTGCTGTTTTCGTAGCATAAACTTTGATGCACAATGGCTCTGGAAGTTTCCCAGCACCATTGTTCAGTGGGTACAGACAGGGTGTACGTAATGAGTCAGCTGTCCCTGTTCTTCCCTGACTGTCTCACACAAGACTTCCTACCCCCGTACAGTCCCCATCAGGAATTGCTGTGTGTCCTTAATCCCTCACCAGGTCCTGGCTCCAATGTACACGAGGGCTCGATAGGCCATATGGGTAATGTCTCCACCCAGATCTGGCCATTTGTCCATCTTTCTCTCTTGTTTTCTGAAAACTGTGGCAACTCTGACTGGAACCCAGTGCCAAGTAGAATCTGTCACAAAAATCTTTCTTTTGCCTTCCATTTGTAGGCCCTTTTTCTAAGAGTTCCCATGCCAGTCTCTATGCCTTTGTGGAGGAAAGACATCAGGCACTTCCTCCATTTTGCATCTCTTTCCCTAGCTACCCTCCCACAAAACTTCCACCAGTCCTTCTTCACCATTGCCACCAACTTCATTCAAATTAACTCCCTAAGAGCCTGCGCACCACTTTTTCAGAAAGGCCTACACTTGTTTGAAGTGTAGTCTGGGCTCAGAGTGGGTGTCAACTAGACAATAGTTTTGAATAGGTTTCAAAGCTCTTCACTACAATTTTTTTTCAGCAGCTATTCCAATGCTTCTGTACTTTCTCCAGCCTAAATACACTTGTAATTTTTGTAAGCAAGTCACCATTTCAGACTTCTATTTCCTATTATATCATCTCTTCTTTATTACATATTGGCTTATTATTTTTTAACATATACAAATTTGATATTGAACACAAAAAAATAGGATATATAAGACTGTTAACTGCAGATAGTTTGCAAGACACAGGCAGAATCCATATGCTAAGAGTAGATTGTAAATTAGTACCCTATAAGACATGTCGGCCTGCAGCCGTACCACTGTGGTGTCGGATCCCATCAGATCTTAGATGTTAAGCAGGTCGGGCCTACTTAGTACTTAGATGGGAGACTGTCCGGGAACACCAGGTGCTGTAGGCTTGGGCGAAGGACCTGACAACCCACTCCCAAAAAACAACCAGCAGTTGAAAACCCTATGAATAGCAGAGAAGCACGACAATAATGTTTCACCTGTTGTACATAGCGTCGCTATGATTCAGACACTGACGTGATAGCACCTAACAACAACAACATAAGACATGTTACTTTATAGATAGAAAACTATGAAAAGACCACATTATAAGTTAGAGTTGTGCCACCTCTAGGCTAATTTCATCCTTAAATTGAACCTAGAACTGCAGTTAAGACCCAAAACCTAAAGAGCCTAAGGAGGAAACATCAGCTATTGGCCAGATAAGTGTATCCCTGCATCCTTCCTGGAAAGCAAGTTTGTGTGAGCGACCCAATGTACCTTCTGGTTCCTCAAGCTCTCTTTTTCAAACCTCAACCCTGGGCTTTATAATCTTCAGAGAGTGGAGCAAGCTGATGCAGCAGAGAGAGATAGACGTTAGGAACAATGCATAACCAAAAAGTCAGGTACTACAGTCCCTCCCCCCACTTGCTTTCTACCACCTTCTTGCTTTTCACTACATGTTATGTTGTTGTTAGGTGCCATGGAGTAAATGTCCAACTCATATTGACTCTACACACAACAGATGAAACACTATCGTTAGTGCTTCCTGCTATTCATAGGGTTTTCAATGGCTGATTGTTTTTTTGGGAGTGGGTTGCCAGGTCCTTCTCCCAAGCCTACAGCACCTGGTGTTCCTAGGTAGTCTCCCATCAAAGTACTGACCAGGTCCAACCCTGCTAAGCTGCTAAGATCTGACAGGATCAGATGCCACAGTAGTATGACTGCAGGCACTATGTGTTTTAGTTCATTCAATAAACCATGTGATTTGATTATCTTAATTTGGCCTGTGACCACTTCTTTTTTATGACCTCTGGGAAAACTTGTTTGGTAGCATGCACCATTGCAGTAAGGTAACTTCTCATTAAATATCTTTACTCTCCAGTACTAATCAAGGTGCTGATTTTGAAGCAGGCCTCGCTTTCTCCTATCTCACAACATCTTTTTGCATTCTGGTCTTTCTGTTTAAATAGAGGCTTCTTTGTTAGGTTAAGTCCTACTGTTTTTCAAGGTTCACCTCAGGTACCATCTTTCCCCCAAACTTTCCCTGCCATGGATCACCTCACATCAGGTTTAGATGCTCTTCTTCTGGGTTTTTAAACCAGCCCCACACACTTCTATAATAGCACAGTATCACCATCCTGTTTGCTTAGACCCACACCATTTATTTTAATATGGTAGCCACATGCAGCTAGTAATTTTAAACTAACTGAAATTCCATTTAATATAAAATTCAATTTAAAATCAAAGTTCAGTCTCAGTCACACTAACTACACTCCAAGGACTCAAAAGCCACATTTCCATCACCACGGTAAGTTCTAACAGACAGTGCTGATTTAATATTCTACTCTTGAAGGTACAGGCTATTTTAATTTTGTATTTCTCTATTAGCAGAGGCCTGTGTAGTGACAGATACAGAGCAGATCTTCTCTGTGCCTGTTTATTGCTGAATGAAGAATGATGAATGGATGGATGAATGAATAAATTGATTTCTAATCCATAATCTACAGAAAGTCAGTAAGTAGAGCAGGTTTTGATATTCAACTCTTTCTGAAAATGTTTTTATTTCAGCGTTTAATTTCATTTTCTTTAATTCCAACCTTCTTCTTTTTCAAGTATCTAAAGTTTCAAAAAGGACCTCACTGTTTCTTTCCATGTTTATCTTTCTTGACTTTCTGGTGGCTATCATTATGGCATTTTACTTTAGGGCACTCAGAAAAAGAAAGAAAGAAGTCTGTGACAAAAGACAAGAGGAAAGTTATGTTGTAAGTGTTCATTCTCAGTACACCTGGGCAGGAATCCTAGCTCCCTAAAGCTGGATTTTCTATGCCACAGAAAAATGCATTGCTTATTCTACTACTTTAATTGTCAATTTCCATAGTCTCTTGAGAAAAAGATTCTATTATAAGCTAAATTTGGAGACAATCTAATTGTTTGATGTAAACCTTCAAAGTTTCCTTTGAGTTGAATGTCTATCTGGTTGGGCAGAAAAGGGGAAAAGGAATTTACATTCACTTTGCTAAACATTAGCATCTTTTGTTCAATCATTTGAATGCAGGACAGTTAGGAGGAAACAGCTTAGAGAACAAGAGTTGACATATACAGTGTAAAATCTTTTAAGGTGCTTGAATTCAATGAGGGCGAAAGTGAGACGGAACCATATTTCAGCTTCCTAACTGTGTTCCAGTCAGCGGGAACTTTGTGACAGGTCTCTGTCTCTCAGCTACACTTGACTGGCTTTAGCTGACATTCAGCTGTCAGACAGCAACCCTTTACCAGGCCCCTAACATGCTCCACAGCTTCACCCAATTAACTCACTTTCACTTGACACGGCAGCAAAAAGCTTCATAATAGGTGGTCAAGGTGCATGGTGTCTGCCTGCCCTCGAACTGCTCACACACAGCAAGATGTTTAACTACTTTTCTTCTTGCTTGTGTGCTCAGAACAGGGATGACTACCATTTAGTCATTCCATGTATTGAACTGGACAAGAATTTAGGAAATATTACAGTGATACATTACCCTGCTCAAAAATAGACCTCTAGATGACTAAAGTTAAATTTCAAGTCAGTCTCTTTTGGCCCTACTCAGAGGAACATGGGATTTTTTGATTATCAAAATGTAATATTGGCTAATAATTTATAGTTAGTTTTTCTACTATATCATTACCGATGGTTGTATTAAGATTTCCTAGTATAGAAAAAGAGCATTTGACAAGAAAGGACAGAAAGGTCTAGGCACAATTCAAGAATACAGAATTCAGCTTGTGCTCATAAACATGCACTTGCTAACAAACCCAACAATTTTTCCATGAATTTCTGTCATGGTACTTAGCTTTTCAGATGAAATACACTGTACTTGCAAATATATCTAGCTAAAAAATAAAATTTTTATACTTATTTTGAAAAATGGTAAGTAATTTATGTATTTTCTCTCACCTCCCAATATGTTCAGACCTAAGCATAGAAACAGTTATCTTCATATGCTCTGGAAATATAAAAAATTATGAAAAAAATCAACATTACATAAAGAAAAAGAAAAGTAATGTAAAGCATACTGTCTTCAGATATCTACATTTGTAAAATATATGACGAGATGCTACAAAAAATAGTTACTTTAAGATAGGGCTCTTTTTTACTGACATTCAAATTCAGATCCTCATAGCGGTCAGGACAGAGTAATGATTTCAGTTCCTAGTACTCCACCCATAATGAAAGCTGAAAATCTAATTACAGGACAGGAAAATCTAGCTTCCACCACTCTGAACTAATCCCAGCAGAGATTTACTACTACTTCACACCAGGCAAAGCAGAGACTATCTATAACTTGCCATTCTATCAGCCTAAGAAGATTTTGTAAGCTTTTAAAGTCAGGTGTTCAAGTAGCAGTGCTTTTGTGACATGCCTTCAAATTGAAGGAAATCTTTCTCTACATAAAATTCAAATTTGTTGTGTTAAACGCAGCTCTAAATTTACCAGCACCTCAAGACATGAGGCAATCTTGGGTGAATTAATAGACAAATAAGAAACTACTTTGTATCTGTTTTCTTCATTACATACAGCCAAACTGTCCATCTAAATCTATCTAGAATCTAATACTTCTCCATCTCTACTTTTACTATGCTCACACAGATAATTATTACTTCTCACATGTATTCTTTAATATTACTTATATAATTCATTATAAGCATTCATATGTGTCTGTCTCTTCCCAAAACTATTGGATCCCTGAGAGAAAGCACCTCATCTCATCTTAAGGATGTAATATATATAATACAGTGCTTAAGAGGAAGAACTTGAAAGAATTCTAGAAAGATGGTAGAGTACAAAGTACCAAAAATCACCTAGACAACCACTGCACTGGCAGAATCTGTCTTAACTATTTTGGAACTCTAGAGTTTATTAAAAGTTTTCAACTCCCAGGGGAGGGCTTGGATAGTACTGCTACTGTTAATTTCAGTCAGTTTCAGCACTTAGCACAGTAGCAGCTACCCATTTATCACCCCAATCATCATGACGGACCCCTGTGTACATGCTCTGGGAGCAGCTTTCATACCGCTGGCAGGGGCCAGAGTAGGCAAAAAAGACTCGGGTCTCCAAATATCAGGATCTGTACTCTGGTTGCTGCTTCTCATCACAAAAGTATAGACATAGAGGCAGGTGACTGCTGCTATTGTACCTTCCACAAACCCTTCCCCCTCGGCTGAAAAGACAACCAAAGATTTAGAGGGCTGGCATCTTTCTCCCCTTTCCCTTTCACTATTCTCTTTTCCTAGTCTTAAGGACTAGGACTTCCAAAAGTGACTTTGTACATGTGATCACACAAGCCCAGAGAAGATTCTTAAGTTTACACCTCAGAGTGATCCTTGGCATTAGATACAGCTACTACAAAAAATTCCTAGAACCCAAGGAGGCAAGGTGGAATATGATTTCCAGAATTACCTGATTTAAAATTCAAATGCCCGATATTCAACACAACAACAACAGAAGCCCAAAAGGCATATAAAGAAAGAGAAATATATGATATATAGTCCATTCAAAGGCAAAAAAAAAATAATTCAGCAGAAACCATCCCTGGAAAAGTCTTGATGGCAGATCTGTAAAACAAGCACTTTAACTGTCTTAAGGGTGTTCACAGAACTAAAAGAAGACATGGAGAAAGTCAAGAAAATGATATCTGAACAAAATAGAAATATCAATACAGAAAGAGAAAGCCTAAAAAAACTGAAAAATAAATTCTGGAGCTGAAAAGTACAACAACTGAAAATTAAAAACAAAAATAAAAATACAAAAAAACCCTCATTATACCAATTCAAAGGCAATTTTGAGCAAGTAAAAGAAAGAATCAGTGAACACAAAGATAAGACAATGTAAATTATTGGTCCTAAAGAACAGAAAGAAAAAGATTGAAGAAAAGTGAGCTGACATAAAGGACTTGTAAGACAACATAAAATCAATCAACAGATACATTGTGAGAGTTCTAGAATGAGAAGAGAGAGAGAGAGGGGCAAGGAGACTATAGGAAGAAATAATGGATGAAAACTTCCTAAATTTGATGAAATGCATGATTATAAATTCAAGAAGCACAATAAACTCCAAGTAGGATGAGTTAAAAAAGAACTACACCAAAACATATAATCAAACTATCAAAAGGCAAAGACAAAGAATCTTCAAATCAGTAAGAATTGACTTGTCACATAAAAGCATCCTCGGTAAGATTATCAGCAGATTTTTCATCAGAAACTTTGGAGGCCAGAGGAGGAGGATCCATAAACTCAATGTCTAAAAGAAAAAAGCTGTCAACTAAACCTCCTATATTTGGCAAAACTGTCCTTCAAAAATATGGGAGAAATTAAGATATTTCCAGATAAACAAAAGATGAGAGAATTTGTTACCACTAGACCTTCTCTGTAAGAAGTATTTAAGGGAATCCTGGAAGTTGAAGTAAAAGGACACTAAGCAGTAACTAGAAGTCACACGAAAAATAAGGATTTCAATAAAGGTAAGTACATGGGTAATTATAAAACCTAGTATTATTGGAACAGCTACTTATCACTGTATTTTTTGTTTTCTATTATTTAAAGCCTGCAGCCATAGCACTGTGGTGTCCAATCCTGTCAGATCTCGGAAGCTAAGCGGTGTTAGGCCTGGTTAGTACTTGGATGAGACCATAATTTTGCTTTACTTGGTTCTACAATCAACACCCGTGGAGGCAGGAGTCAAGAAATCAAAAGATGCGTTGCTTTGGGAAAAGCTGTGACAAAAGATCTCTTTAGAGTATTGAAAAGAAGATGTCACATTGAGGACAAAGGTGCACCTGATTCATGCCATGGTATTTTCAGTCACATCATATGGTTATGAAAGCTGAACATTGAACAAGGGAGATAGGAGAAGAATTGATGCTTTTGAATTATGGTGCTGGAGATGAATAATGAATATACCACAGACTGCCAAAAGAACCAACAGATCTGTCCTAGAAGATGTTCAACCAGAGTGCTCCTTGGAAGCAAGGATGACTAGACTGTATCTCATGTATTTTGGACATGTAGTCAGGAGGGTTCAATCCCTGGAGAAAGACATCATGTTTGGGAGAGTGGCAGGTCAATGAAAAAAGGAAAACCCTCCATCAGATGGATTGACACAGTGTCTGCAACAATGGGCTTAAACATAAATAAGATTGTGTGCCTGGCACAGAATCAGGGAGTGTTTCATTCTGCTGTACATAAGGTCACTATGAGTCAGACTCGACACAACAGCACCTGACAAAAACAACAACATGATTTAAAAGACTAATACATTTGTAAAAGAACAATTATTAGTGTAAAAGCTACCATTACTATAATTTTGGTATGTAACTCCTCATGTCGTTTTCTACATAATTTAAAATACTAATGGTTTTTGACAAGAGTGTCAAGACCATTCACTGGGGAAAAGACAGTCTTTTTAATAAGAGGGGATGGAGGAACTGCATATTCACATGCTGGGCACTGTGGCACATGCCTATAATCCCAGCAATTCAGAAGGGAGGAGGATCACAGGTTCAAGGCTAAAGGCTAGCCTGTGCAATTTAGAGAGACTCTATCTCAAAAATAAAAACTAAATATAAAAAAGCTATACCCTAAGGTACACTTCAGGGGTGAAATGCTTGCCTAGGATGCCTGAGGTCCTAGATTCAACCCCCAGGACAGAAAATTAAACAAAACAGAAACAAAAACAAAAAAAGAATGAGGTTGGATCCTTACCAAACACCATACACAAAAGTTACATCAAAATGGATCAAGGACATAAATATAAGACCAAAAATTGTAAAACTCTTAGAAGAAAACATAGGGAAAAAACTTTATAACAGTGGATTTGGCAAAGATTTGTTGGATATAATACCAAAAGCATAAGCAACAAGAGGAAAATTAGACAAATAGTATTTGAAAATTAAAAAAGTTTGTGCATCAAAAGACACTGTTAATAGAGTAAAAAGACCATTTACAGAATGGAGAAAATATTTGCAAATTATCTCATAAGGGATCAATAAGAGAAATGTATACACAGAACTCCTACAATTCAACAACAAAATCTTAATTCAAAAATGGGCAAGGAACTTGAAAAGACCTTCTCTAAAGAAGACAGGCAAATGATCAATAAGTAAATGAAAAGATGATCAACATTACTAATCATTAAGGAAATGCAAATCAAAACTATAATGAGATGTTATATTATGTCCATTAAGGACAGCTATTATCAAAGAAACAAAAAAGTAACACAAGTGTTGGGAAGGATATGAAGATACTGGAAGCCATGTCTACAACATGTCAATAGACAGGAATGAAAAACAATGTAACAGCTGTGGAAAACAATATAGCAGCTCCTCAAAAATAAAAAACAGAATTACCTTATGATCTTGCAATTTCCTTCTGGGCATATACCCAAAAGAATTGAGAGCAGGGTCTCAAAGAGATATCCATACAACTATGTTCATTAGCAGCATTAGTCACAACAGCTAAAACAAAGAAATAACCCAATTCCATTGACAGATGAATGAATAAGCAAAATCTATTACATTACTACAGTGAAATAATATTCAGTCTTAAAAAGGAAGGAAATTCTGATGTATGTTACAACATACGAACTTTGAGGACATTATGCTAAGTCAGTCAGTCACAAAAAGACAAATATTATATGATTCCATGTTATATGAGGTGCTCAGAGTAGTCAAAACCATAGTGACAGAAAGTAGAATGGTGGGGGGAAGCTATTGTTCAAAAGGTATACAGGTTCATTTTTATAAAAGAAAAGGGTTATAGGGATGGATGGTAGCAAGTTTTGTACAATATTATGAATGTGTTTAATATCACTAAGCTGTACACTTAAAATAGTTAAGATGTTATGTGTATTTTACTATAATAAAAAATTGGAAAATGTATTGCCTAGTTCAAATTCTGGACTCTGCACCTGACAGTTCCTTCACCTGAAAATAGGAAATAATTACCTAATTAAAGAATAAATGAGTTAGTATGTATGATGTACTGAGGAAAGTACTTAATACATAGCACTCAACAAATACTGATGGTGGTGGTTATTATTATTCTTACTATTATATGCTTAGAATTTGGCAAAGTACATAGTGGAGACTATTAAATACTTGGAGAAGGAATAATTAGGTACTTATTTAATTATTCCTGCATTTTAAGATGATTTAAAGAATAAAATTTATTCATGAAGAATATGAGTGATGGAGTGAAAACCTTGAGTGTTAATGGTATCATTTTTATGAATTTAAAATACTGTTGACAGATGAATGGGTAAGGAAAATGTGATAGATATTAGTCTTTAAAAAGAAGGAAATCCTGCTACTTGTGACTACATAGATAAACCTGGCAGATAGTATGCTAAGTGAAATAAGCCAGACACAGAAAGACAAATGCTGCATGGTCTCATATACAGAATCATATTGTATAACTCAAATATGCACAATCATTATTTGTCAATAAAGTTGGAAAAAAACTAAAATATCGAAACAAAAAATATCAGGAAGAATCTGGGAAGTTTCTTAGATTTTGTCTTCTCAGAAGAACAAGCATAGCTAAAAATTAAGTCTTCTAACAATTACAACAAATTGTGTGATTTAAAACAGCAGAAATTTATTCTCTAAGAGCTCTGGAGTCTTGAAGCCTGAAATCAAGTAGTTGGCAGGGTCACACTCGTCTATCTTCACATGGCCCTCTTCTCTCTCAGTGCCCCGTGTCTGTGTATCTTTCCTTATAGGGATATCATTCATTGGATTTAAGGCCCACCACAATCCAGTATGTCCTCATCTTAATTTAATTAATTTCATCTGCAAGGACTTTATTTCCAAATAAGGTCATATGCTGAGGCTCTTGGTGAACAAGAATTTTCTGGGGCACTCTATTAAACCTACTATAACAACAATTAATGACATAAAAAGAGTGACTTACATTTATCATTCTTATCATTTGAGGCTCAGAGCATCTATAAAGTTCTGCTTCAGACATCTTCAATGACAGCTTAAATATTAATTCAACAAAACCTTGAGGACTTTGTAAGCCAACTTCCTTTTTCTTTTTTTTCTTTTTTTTTTTTTTGTGGTACTTGGGGGTTGAACCCAGGCTTTTACAGGTACTTTGCAAGTGCTCTACCACTGAGCTGCACTCCTAGGCCCTTTTTTATTTTTTATCTTGACACTAAGTTACACAGGCTGTCTCTGGCTTGGGACTTGTGATCCTCCTGCCTCTGTCTCCTGAGTCATTGGAATTGCAGGTGTGCACCATTGCCTAGCTGAGCCAACTTAATTTTGTGTGTGTGTGTGTGTGTGGTACTGGGGGTTGATCCCGGGGCCTCGCGCTTGCATGCTTTGCAAGTGCTGGACCACAGAGCTGCACCCCCAGCCCTTTTTTTTTTCTTCTTTACTTTCTGAGACACGGTCTCTCTAAATTACGCAGACTTCCTCTGGTCTTGAACTTGCAATCCTCCTGGCTCCACCTCCCAAGCCACTGAGATTACAGGCGTGCACCACCATGCCCAGCTAGCCAACTAAATTTTTAAAGATCATTGTTAGTGAACATCATTTCTGATGAAGCTATATTTGGTCTTTAAATCTTACCTGAATGTGAACTGATATTTTTTTCCCCTTCATTTCCATTTACTGAATATTTTATTTTCATTATAAAGCAAATATGTTCTGAAAAAAGTAGGGTATTTTTCACAGTGTACTAAATGATATCATGAGAAACATAAACCCTCATCCAAAAAATTCCATAAATATAAATTTTTAATGGCTATGAATGTTAAGATCTTAGAATTTCTATAATATATGTGCAACTTTAATTTTCTAACAAATATATGCATAGATAGTTTATAACAATGGCAATATACATCATTGTTTGTTCCATTATCCAAATTCATGTTATAGAAAGTTTGATTTTTTTACGATCATGTTTTTCAGTTTTTAAATGAACAACAGTTTTATTATATTTTACTGATGCAATAAAATTGAAGCTGATTAAAATGTTAATCGTACAACCTTCAAAAACAAAATACCTATATTCAGAAACAAGTATTAATATACAAAGTACTACTTCTCCCAGCTATCAGTAAGTCAGGCATTTAACAAAAATTCTTAAAACCTAACTAAATAACATGTATTTAAGACAAAGATGCAAAAATGCCAATCAGAAAGTATTCTAATTCAAAACTGTAAGACTTCTAATCCAACTGCAATGCTCTGTCTAGAAAAGAGAAGTTACTTTGAGATCTAGGTATGTTCTACTTTGAGAACAACTAAAAATTATATGTCTATCTTAAGTTGATTATACCAGAGTGTTGTTGTTGTTAGGTGCCATTGAGTAAGTATCCGACTCATAGCGACCCTCATAGGGTTTTCAATGGCTGTTTCGGGATTGCCTTGGGAGTGGATTGCCAGGCCCTTTTCCCATTTTGTGGGGGCTGGGAATTGAATTTGGGACCTCAGAGACTGCAGCACAGCGCTCTACCCACTGAGCTAAATCCCAGCCTATACCAGAATAGAGATGGCATTAGTAGTAGTAGCAGGGACTTTACAGGCATCTTTGCATTTAATCTTCATGCATGCCTAGGAAGACGAGCTATTATTATTCTCATTTTCACATGTGAGGAAACTGAAGCATTGTTCAAGAAGCTGTTAATTGGCAGTTGGCCAGAGGTGAAACCAGGATTTGAATAATAGTTTCCAGAGCCCACATGCCTACTCACTGTAAATGAGCTCTTGAGTTAGACCACCTGTGTTCGAATCCTTCCTTCATCACCTGATAAGTAATATAATCTGAGGATAATAATAGTACCTAAAAATAATATATCCCCATAGGGGTTTTGTTAGTATTGAATAATTCAACACATGTAAGGCCATGACAACGTTGTCTCATACATAGAAGGCATGAGATAAATGTTAGCAAATCCTCCTCTTCTTCCCTCTCTTCCTGCTCTTTACCAACCCTCTGGTTTGAAAATCACATGTATGAACAAGCTTTGTCTTATTTCATGTTCATAGATTATGCCTTTACCTGGAAGACAGTCTCCCTTGATATTAGGGGGCTTCAACAGGAAAGTATAAATGACTTAGGCCAAAAACAAGAGTGGTTTCCAAAGTGGTTTACAAAGAGCCATCAGTCTCACTCAACTCTTGGCTTTCTAAACTGGCTGATGCTGGGAGAATCATCCAGCCTTTCCGAATTTCACAAATAACATCTTCATCACAAAAAGGTATAAGAGCATGTACTTGAATATGTTTAGAAAAGTGTAAAAAATTGCAGAAATAAGTAAAAATGTCAATGTTACTGAAAAAAAACCTCATACTTTGACTTTAATTTATTCTAAGTGAGTGATACCTTGTTTCTGCCCATAGTTCTCCCTGCCTGGAATTCCTTGTTCTTAACCCTATCACTTCTTCAAAATCGAACTGAAATACTTTTAACCACTCCATCAAAAATAAGTCTAAAATAAATATTTTTATTTATTTATTTTGTGGTGCTGGGTAGTTGGATCCAGGGCCTCACACACGCTCTTTCCTTTTTTTTTTTTGCAAACGTTCAATCACTGAGCCACACCCCTAGCCCATTTTTAACTTTGTATTTTGAGACAAGGTCTCACTAAATTACACAGGCTACTTCTGGCCTTAAACTAGCAATCTTCCTGGCCCCACCTCCCAAGGCATTGGGATTAAAGGCATGTGCCACCCCAGCTGGGCTAGGATTTGGCTCAGTGGGTAGAGCGCTGCGCTGCAGTCTCTGAGGCCCCGAGTTCAATTCCCAGCACCGCAAAAATGGGAGAAGGGCCTGACAATCCACTCCCAAGGCAATCCCGAAGCACTCAGCCATTGAAAATCCTATGAGGAGTCGGATACCGACTCCACGGCACCTAACAACAACAGCCACCCCATCTGGCTAAACCTATCTTTTTAAACCCTATGAGCATTTATCATTTATTGCATTATATGAGTCTACCCTGACTCACCAACTAAATTATAAATTCCATCAAATCAGCAATTCTTCATCACACCTTTTTATATTCAATTCATGTGTGAATACAACTATCTTTCTTGCATATAAGATGGGAAAAGAAAGAGCTATAAAAGATTTTAGAACTCTTCAAAAGGAAACAGAATTCATTGATTGATTTCATAATCAGCTTAGTAATGCATCAGGAATAGTGTGGGTGCTAAAGTTGTAAGGAAAAATACAGCACAATATCTGATTTCTAGACTGCAACCTCAGCAAAATCAAAACTGTACTTAGGCCTGCACACCTGATTTTCATCTAGTTCTGTATATGCAGGTCTGATTTGAATGAGTAATAGTGAGCTGGCATACCCTCTGAAGACAGTAAGTTGATTCTGGAAACCTGACCCTTTTTAAAATCTCTTTTCCTAAACTGATAACAATCACTAAAAAAGAGGGCTTACAAATGCTTCTACCATCTCCTTAAAAACAAGGACAAAACCAAGAAGCTAAAACCTCTGAAGGAGCTGGAGTGGGAATAAAACAGTCTGATAACTCAAAGGTTGATTTTTACCTCCAAATGCATAATAAATCTCATCAGAAATAATTCAGAGAATATATCTCAATTCTTCTATATGGCCCCAAGATAAATATATGATGCTTTTTAGCTGTGATTTAATATCAGTAGACTGGTCTTTTTAAACATATGGTACTCTCACCACTTTCAGAAATAAAAGCAAGCACAATTTCTTATCATTCTCTGTATGAAGTTCCCCATATGTATCTCAGAAATTCTTAATCCATAAAAAAGTGTTTGTTTCTGGCACTCATCTAAAAATGCCTTTCTTTTAACATATCCCTTTTAAAATTTTCTTCTCTTTTCATCCTAAAACTGATGAAATTTCCAAACTGCCATTGTGTCAACTAAGATCACTGAATTAAATGCATCAGTGACAACAGTGACAAAACTGTTAACAATACTCAGAAACACATGTGAAGTATAGCATCATAACTATATTGCCATGAACTTGATATGAAACAGAAAATCTTCGAAAGGAAAACTAACACCAAATATTGCTGACAAGATAGACAGCAGTTTGACTCAGGATCCATGACTTTACTTCATTTGGTTAGGGTTCAGCAGTGAAAGTTCGGGGTTCAGGGTGACTTTCAGGTGGGTTGGCCTACCTACTATCAGAACTTGTACTGACTCTCTTTGTCTTTTTTTGTAATCTTACAATTCTATATAGCTATTAATGTACTAAAAAGCTCTTGATCATAGTTTAAAATTTCTGTAACTTCTCTCTCTCCCTCTCTTTCTCTCTCTCTCGCTCTCTCTTTTTCTCTTTTGCAGTACTGGAGATTAAACTCAGGGCCTGCACATGCTAGGCAAGTGGTCCACCACTGAACTGCACCCACAGCCCCTTTTTTATTTTAAGACAGGGTCTTAGTAAGTCGCAGAGGCTACCACTGTCCTCAAATTCATGATCCTCCCACCTCAGCCTCCCGAGTAGCTGGGATTACAGGCATGTGCCATGGTGCCTGGCTGTGTATTTCTTCTAATAAAGAATAATAGATCAGCATTTTTTTCTTAAGGATATAGAATGTCAACATAAAAGACTATTTGTTGTGTAAATTATGATTTTTACTAAGCTCAAAATCTTATCCCAAAGCACTCTCTGCATTTGAACTTAGAACTTAAAAGAATATTTCTTTTATTCTTTGTATTATTTTTAATGACTACAGATGCCCTACTAGTTTATCCCTTACTTTATTACTTATTTATTGTACTCTAATACAACAATAATAGTATGCTAGGCCCTCAGTAAGATATAAACAAAGACACAATTCCTAATCTCAGATGAACAATTTCAATACACTCACATCAGCAATTTCTTTATTTTTCTATTTCCTTCCCTTAAGAAAGTGGTGAGGAAACCATAGAAACATGACATTTTCAATAACAGCCTGACATACCAGAAGACCTTGATAATAAATTCTGAACCCACAATGACAGAAGACAAAATACAGCTATAAGCTTTGCTTTTTGATATCTAACCTTTCAACAGGATGATGAACTATAATATTAGCACACAGATTGGAATTTGTAGTGCAAGTTTTAGCAAATTATTCCTAATGTACCTGTATGAGGTATTATGGTAACATCCAAGAATACAGCAATCTCATATTCCCATAGCACTTCTAATGGAATTAGTCAATTAATTTGGTACAATTAATGCCATAATAGGGCTGGGATTTAGCTCAGTTGGTAGAGCGCTGCGCTGCAGTCTCTGAGGTCCCGAGTTCAATTCCCAGCACCACAAAAATGGGAGAAGGACCTGGCAATCCACTCCCAAGGCAATCCTGAAAAACTGTCAGCCATTGAAAACCCTATGAGGGCTGCTATGAGTCAGATACCGACTTGATGGCACCTACTAACAACAACCACAATGCCATAATAACATAGTAGGGTGTTTTTGGAAGAGATTTAGGATTTCAAATTTGGGGAAAAAATCAACCAGGCAAAAGACTGAAAATTATATTTCAAGCAAAGAAATAAGAGCCTGCTACTTTTTTTTTTAAAAAAAGAATTCAATATGATCAAATATGTTTAAAATATAGTGAGGTCCAGGTGAGCTTTTTTAAAGTAATAAAAAACTAATTCAAGTCAGAACAAACTAATTTAAGTTTTAAAAAACCAAATGAATATATTGGTGACCCTGAAAATGCTATAACTGATAACTTTATATTAGGTCTTTGCATTTTATGCTTAAAAAGAAATTGACTTTTAAAATAAGATATTTGTGTATTTTGTTTCTAAATGTCTAGTTAAAAAGAAAGGATTTCAGGCTTCTATTGTCTAGCACTTCTTTCAATTTATACATTGTAGGCCTCATTCAATAAATGAACAATCAATTTGAATAAAATTATCAGCATTTTCTGTTCTTAATACTGGCTTTGAAATATTAAAAATATCAAGTGTTAGTATAAGAATTCTGAACAGATAAATGGAACTTCTGGATTGGTTAAAGATTGACTGAGACACATTTCCATAACATTCTCTTTTACGGTTCCTTTTTCCCACTGTGTTTCAACATCGGTGTTTTCTTTATGCTTCATGTCCATCAAATGGTGCATTATGGGTGCAAAGTAAATATAAGAATAAAACAAATTAAATTATAAAAATGGTTAAAGTCACAATGGCACCCAGAAGTGCTGAGCTAAGTAATAAGTACTGAAATAGTAACCAGTTAAGCTCTTTTGAATCATTTCTGAAAAGCATTACTATACTTTTGATGTCCTTTATTAGCAGTACCACTAAAGAAAGAAGCTATGAGGTTACAAAAGTTGTTTCAGGAACTTTATTTCAAGTACCTGTGTTTTGTAAAACCTCCTTAGGAAAAATACTTTGCATATTTTAAAGAATTGGAGGATTTCATATGCAAGTAAATATGGATCATGAAATGTAAGTACATAAACCAAGATCTTAAGAAAAAATTTACTCCGTTGCCAAAATATTACAAAACCACAAAATAATGAGTGAAAAGATCTGTAGATACATTGTTGTTGTTAGATGCCGTCAAGTCAGTGTCCGACACGTAGCAACTCTAGGTTCAACAGGTGAAATACTACTGTCAGTGCTTCTCTGCTATTCATAAGGTTTTCAATGGCAGATTGAGTTTTGGGAGTGGGTTGCCAGGTCCTTCTCTCGATAGACAGATAGATAGATAGAAATAAATAGCTACAGACATATTCTTCAAAACTCCTCCTTAAGTCTCTTACAAAAAAATAAAATAATAATTTTCCTAGGATACATAATTATAATAAGAATCTAGAATATTCAGTATAGTTTATAATACAGTATCTTTAAAAATGAAGTCATAAACCACCAGGCAGGATTAACAAAATGACATATCAAAATAATCATTTTATTACGGAAACATTAAATATACTCTATATCATATATAATCTATATGGCATATTTTTCAACCAGATTCACTATTTTCAGCTAAAACACATCAGAAAATACAACAGTGGAGACTAGAAAAATAAAGTCTTGTAACCTTCATTGGCCCTTTAAATTCTGGAAGGGTATCCTCCCGATTGGTGTCAGGCAAACATTGAGAATAAAAGGATAACCCAAAGAATAAGCTGAATTCAGATTATATCAAAGTATGCCCTAAGCCAAAGTTCCGGGAAATGAAGACAGCTATTTCTTTCCAGTTTCTCAGCTAGCAAAGAATCTTAAGAACAAACGCAATACATCCAAACTTCAAACCAGTCTAACCTGGAAGGATGTACACTTTCAATTCTTTGTGCATAAAGCAACTTCAAAAGGAAAGAGGAAAGTCCTTTTGTTCTAGGTAAAAGGCTTTAACCGCAGACCCAGTGAATTTGTCAGTCTTCATACATAGTCATTTTTTATTGAAAGAAAAAATTAGGCATTTTCTTACACAGAAAACTGTAGAACTTTTATTCAAGTTTAAATGCTCTTGTCACATAACAGCCTAAAGACACACTCAGTGTAAACTTTGTCAATCTTAATGTTTCCCCAATATTGTACAGCCTAGAATTCTGCTTCTCAAAAAGAATATCCATTTTCATCTTTAGCTGAGTATGGGTTTTACACAAATAAACAGAGGTCCAATCTATATCCCATGATCTTGGGCAAATTATATGTCCTCTCTGGGACTGATTTGCATTATTTGAGATTGATTTGCCTTATCTGAATATTATGAATAAATGAAATAATAGAATAAATGTAAAGTATTTCTGTAGTCTCTAGCAATTATAAGATGTTTTTGATATTATAGGATTACTAATTTAAACTCTATTTTGAATTGTTTGCCCAGCATGCTCTTTTGAGACACATATATTGTATCATCAACTCATCTATTCACTATCCATTCCTTACAATGAATTATTTATTAATTAACTCCTAATTCAACTTGGAAAAAAAGCTTCCTTGTCCATATATGATTCAGAGTTAGTCAGTTAATTATTTGATGAGTCTAACCAGTAGGAAAAGATAATGTTTTGAACATCCACATCATTGAATTTAATGTTTGGGGTATAGGAAATTTCATTTTAAAGAAATCATTTAGTTTTCTCTTGGGTTTCTGGTTTGGCACAAACTCTGAATTTTTGAGGAAAAGTTTTGTCCAACATGATTACAAGAATTATGACCCTTTACAAATGTTGTTCAACTCCCCACAATGCTTTTTTGGTATTGCTCTATTTTTAATGGGCATTTTTAAAATTAATGACAAATAAAAAATAATTCATAGCACACAAGGAGAATTTTAGATATCCAAAATACAAGGGAATTCAAACAACTTAAAATATATAGTTATAACATTTGGTATCAGTGACAATTGTATTGAAAAGTCCAAAGTATTGGAACCACCTAATTATTACAACTTTTACTTCTGCTGCAGTATAAATACATGAGTCTATTAAGCCTTCTCACTATGACAAATCCATATATACTTATGCTATATTAAAATACTAAAAACTATTTAGTGAAGTTTGTTTCTTTCCAAAAGTAAACTGAGGTTGTGTCTGAACCAGGTTGAAGCAAAGAAATTTCAAATACAACATTTTTAAAACTAGCCATTATTTCCCATGCTGAAAAAAAAAATTGCAATTTTATTTCCTTACAGCAAATGAAACTGTCAGGAAAATTTAGGTGTAATAAAATTGGGTGGTTAAACCAACATGCTGGATTTAAAATAAAACTGAATTAAAGGAATTAAAATTAATTCTTATGTCAGTCGAACTTTTAAAAGTACTATTCAAAACTTACCAATTTTACAAACAACTTCCTTGTTCTTGATAAAATGCAAGTTAACTATCTCCATAATGATCATTAATGGTGATACAATTGAAATTGTGCATTGAACAATATGTTGCACAAAATGTATTCTTTCTGGCAACTTTTCCATCTAAATAAAAAGTTGTCAAACAGGGTGACTTTAGTGGTACAGAGTTTTTAAATGGTGGATTCCGTCCAAGGTTAGCTAATAACGGCTGACATGCCCTGGAATCTTGAGGCCTAAATCAACATTGTTTTCACAGCTGTAATTAAGCCACCTAATCAGAAGCACATTTTGACGGGACAGTTTCTGGAAGCCAGACATTACAATTTCTTATGCCTGGAGCACAGTGGCTCATGAGAGCTCCTCATTTAATTTTAGTTGGGGTGGGGGGAGGCAGGGCAGTAAAATAAGACTTTTTTTTTTCTCCTAAGCAACATACAAGTGTTGAAATGAAGCAGGCCTATGTGTTCATGACTTGACCAGCCTTGCATCCCACCCTCCTCTGGTGCTCTGCTGAGTCCCCTCAACTCTCATGTGGCAGCTGCACACAGTGAAATGAACGGCCTCTGCCAAGATCAACAGATGAGCTGGGCTGAACTGGCTCTCTGTGTGTTCTGATTGTAAATTGTGCTGGTGATGATTAGAGAACTCTAACACAGGATGTCGACTCTTAAAACTGTCCAGAGAAAATAATTTTTTTTAAGTTCAGGAAAAATTTTTAACTTTTTTTTGTGGCTTGGTGCATAGTATTGTGTCTATTACTTTCATATGATTCAAATTAAGCGACTGTTATTAAAAAAGAAGACCATGGCTTGGCTCATAGCAGGAATCTTCATCTTGGTTTGTCCATACAACAGTGCTACAGAGAGTGGTCCTCCACTGACATCAGTCATCTGCTCCTACTACTTGCCAACAGAAGATATTCCTAAAATGATGGGAATCCAGGATGTGATGGTCACATCTCATCAAGGAACTATGTTGATAACTTTACAAAAGCTAAATTGCCAGATTGTTTTCTACAGTGCTATTATATGCTGTAACATTTAAACTTTCAACCCCAGAGGCCATTGTAAAACTATCAATATGAAGGCACTAGTCACTGGGGTCTGATTACATTTAGTTCTGCATTTTAATTACATATGGATTCTATTAACTAAACCTTTTGCCTTATAGGCAACATTTTAATCAAATTACTATAATTTTCAAAAATGTTACAATAGTTTGACAAGTTAAAAGTTCACATTCCTAACATATTAAATATCAAAAAAACTATGCATAAAAAAAGGAAATACTTCTTACAAATACACTAATACATTTTCAGATTACGTTGGGGACTTTTTGACTACCTAGTTACAAGTTATGCTATGAGATTTATAATAACTGGTATACATTTGTGAATGGGTTATTGGTGTTGAATATAACCAAATTTAAAGACATACTCATTTTCTTATTGTAAATTGAAACAGGAACAAGATAAAACATAGAAGTCAGTATTCAGAATCAATATATATAAACTGAATCAAAGAATTTTAGCACTAAGAGGGAATTTAGATTTCATGTAGTCAAAGCCATTCATTCTACAGCCAGGAAAACCAAGACCTAGGGAGATTGTGTGATTTACTTCTTAAGGCTTTGAGGTGAGTCAATAGGAAAGTTTGCTGTAGAGTCCAAGTTTCCTGTCTCTCTATCACACTTCTTTGCAGTATAATACATTACCATATGGTGCAAGCAATAACCTCACACCACCCAAGAATTCATTGAAATAATTTTTAATGTGGTAAAACACACAACATAAAATTTTTACCATCTTAACCATTTTAAAGCATACAATTCAGCAGCCTCAAGTACATTTGCAATGTTGTGCAACCATCACCACCATCTATGTGTAGTTCCAGAACTTTTGCATCACCCCAAAAGGAAAGTGCATACCCATGAAGCAGTGCTCTCCTTGTCTTCCTGCCTCAAACTCTGTCAACCAATAATCTGCTTTCTCTCTTTATGGATCTACCTTCTTTGGACACTTCATATAAATGGAATCATATAAGTGTGGCTTCTTGTGTCTGGCTTGTTTTGCATATCATAATATTTTCAAGGTACATCCATATTGCAACATGTACCAGTATTTCATTACTCCTTAACATTACATTACATTGTCTGGATATACCACATTTGTTTATTCCTTCATCAATTGGTGAACATTTGGGTTGCTTCTACTTTTTGGCTATTGTGAATAGTGCTACTGTGAACATTCATGCACAAGTATTTGTTTCAATATGGTCTTTTAATCCTTTTGGTTATATATCTAGGAGTAGAATTGCTAGGTCTTTTAGTAACTTCAAGTTTAACTTACTGAAGAGTCATAAGCAAACTGTTTCCCACCATGGTTGCACCATTTTAGACTCCCATCAGCAATGTTTGAGGGTTCCAGATGTTCTATATTCTTATAAAACTTTTATTTTCATTATTATTATTATTGTTGTTGTTGTTGTTGTTGTTATTATTGCCATCCTAGAGAGTGTAAACCATTTCATTATGGATTTTATTTCTACTTCCCTAATGACTAATGATGTTAAGTATCTTTGAATGTGTTTTTTGAATACTTGTATATCTTTTTTAGAGAATCTTCTTTAGAGAATTCAAATCTTTTGCACATTTTAAAAATTAGGTTATATTTTTCTTATTGAGTAATAATTAGTCCTTTACATTCGATATATTAGATCATAATTAGACTATGTTCATAAATATTTTACATTCGCTATATAGATCATAATTAGACTATGTTCATAAATATTTTCTCCCATTCTGTTGGTTGCCTTTTCACTGTTTTGATATTGTCTTTTCATGCAGAAAAGTCCTTCATCTTGAAGAATTCAAATTTATCTGTGTTTTTCTCTCATCTTCTGTCCTTTTGGTGTAATAGCTAAGACTCCATTACCAAATACAAGCTTGTGAAGATTTATTCCTATGTTTTCTATTAGGAATTTCAACATTTTGACTCTTACATTTAGGTTTTTGATACATTTTGAATTACTTTTACATGGTATGAAGTCAATGTCCAAGAAAATACATTTTTAAGAATAAGCTTTCTACTGATTTATGTAAATTAAACATCTATTCTGAAATAATCCTCATATACTTTTAGTTTTTGTGAGGTCAAGACACAGTTCATGCTAATTTGGTATATCATTGTCATTAATAACATTTGCTAAGTACTCACCATGTGAGTAAAAGGTATTATGCTGATCATTTTATGTATATGAAGGTATATTGGAGAGGCTAAGGTTCCAAAATATCTGACAAAGTTTAAATTATTCAAATGGTATGCCAAAAGAATATCTTCTTTGCCACAAACAATTTGGGAGTTTTGCCTTTTTTTCTTTCTTCTTTTTCTAATATTTTTTTTTAATTTTTGAAAAGAAAAGTGAAGAAAAAAATGCCCAATTTATATTACTTGAAAATATGTACTTAGGATTTTACCATAGATATAATAATATATTAATTATTCTATTCATTCTTATTAAATGTTCACTAGGGAAGAATATGAAACACTTTAATGGGAATTGATTTGAGAAAGTTTGGTGTGGGAAATTTGGGGAAAAACTATGATTTGTGCAAAGTATATGTTCAATAAAAAGTATGCATTGACAAATATTACGGAAGGAATGCTCTTTCAATTAGCATCAATTCAAATCAACCAGCATTTATTAAACTGATTAAAATGTTTATAAGGAGTAAGAACTCCCATATATACACATAATATGGTGATACACACATACACAATTAGTTGACCAATTAACGCAGACTTGTGTATGGTGTCAAAACTAGTAAATAAACAAGTAAATAAATAAACAAATAAACAAATAAAACAAGTGATAAGTAACCATAACAAAGGCAATCTTTCTTTCTGCCAAGTGGGAGATGATCTATAAAAACAGATGGAGACAGAATGTTTGAATGTCAATGGTGAAGAACTTGTGCTTCATTGTGAAGAAAATGTAAAGCAAAAATATGTTTTGAGTAAAGCTATGACCTGACCATATCTGTGTTTTCAAAAGATAACTCTGGCACTAGTGTGGCAGATAGGATGGAAGAGGAAAGGAAAATTTATTGTCAGACCATTGCAGTAACCCAGGGAAATGATCATGTGACCACCGGGTAGAAAAAAGAGAATGGGTATAGGAGATTTGGGGTTCTATACACAGTAACACTTAGCAAGTGATTAAATGTTGGTAACAGAGGGAAAATGAACAAAATGCCAAGTGTTCTACATTGGGCTATAAGGTGGATATTATGTCAGAGTCAAGGAATAAAGCAAAAATTCGGAAGACATGAAAAGGAAGGGTTCAGTTTGAGACTCAATGAATGTGAGGTATCTGCAAAAAATCCAAGTATAGTCTAGCAAGCAATTGAAGACCTCAAGGAACTCAACTTAGTAAAAAAATAAAAAATCTATAGATAGACAGATATAGCAGGAAGATACTTGGAAGCAAATTTAGTTGCTACTGCTCATTGAACGATGTTGTTATTGTTAGGTATCCTCAAATTGGGTCTGACTCATAGCAACCCTATATACAACAAAGCAAAATACTACCTAACACTGCACCATTCACATGATCTTTTTTATGTTGAGCCCATTATTTCAGCTACTGTGCTTCTTCTCATTTTGAGTCATCCACACCAGCAAAAGAAGGTCCCTGGGGCTTTATCTCATGCCTGTCATTAAGGTCAACTGTACTTCGAGGAGGCAACTCTTCCCCAGTCGTCTCTTGAATGCTTTCCAACATAGAAAGGCTCACTTTCTGGCACTATATTTGACAGTTCTTCTCTGCTAAACATAGAGTTTTCAATGGCTCATTGTTTCCAGAGTGTGTTACTGGGTTCTTCTCCCTAGTTTGTCTTAGTCTGGAAGCTCAGCTGAAACCTGTTCACCATGAGTGGCTCTGCTACTATCTGAAATACCAGTGGCACAGCCTTCAGCATCATAGAAACAAACATGGAAGACCCCACAGCACGGCAAGCTGACACACATGTGGGGACATTGAACAATAGGTAGGATTAAATAAAATATCAAACTGACAAATTACTATCTATATTTTGTACAACTTAATTACTAATTACACTAATCAGGGTTTGAACTTTTCATTCATATACATGTTGGCCCATCCTTGTAATACTTCATCACTGAAGAATAGAGCTATATCAATATGAATTACATAATTGAATATAATTGAAATATCAAATTATATAAAATACATATTTATTTTTATATGTACACTTACAGACTATATAATATATAATATTGAATTTTCATATAAATGTAAATTTTATAATATCATGCCCCCAAAGTCACTATATAGATATCATCCATCATGAAAGTTGGTTCTCTTAAACAGCATCATACAAAGCAAAAAGCTAGATAGGAGATATGAAGCCAAGGGAATATGCATTATAACCTTCACACCCCTATCTACGGCATGAAAAAAAGCTTGAGTTTCTGGAATATGAGAAACCTTGAAAAGTTTGGAAGAGTAAGCCAAAGACCAAAGAAAATGTTTGCATGTTGACCAAGCTGTCATATTTTGCTACTTTATGCTTTCCTTATTCAGTTCTATTAGTATCCAAAGGCCAGAACTGGAGCTTATGATAAAAATATGGAGAATTTAACGAGGTTAGTAAGTAAGCTGTATTTAGCAAAAGTAAAATGAATATTGGTATGGCATAAAATATGGGTTAATCTGGAGGATAATTGCAAACATGGAATTTAGAGTAGGGAAAATATATAAAGCAAAAGGAGTAGATGATTTGTAATGCAGTTGTCAGAGACATCTCAGTCAGAGAGTTTCTCAGAGAATGAAATTTATCACAGTATACAGGCGACACTGATCTGGTCCCATTCCTCTAGTGTCATATCTCACCCAGCCATAAGGACATCTTTCGATTTCTTATATATGGTGTGCTTTCCTCTACCCACTCCTATTTAATCTTTTCTCACTAAGATTTCAGTTGTTCAAGTAGGCCTTTCCTTACCTCAAGTCTAAATGTGTCCCACAGGTACGTGTTCCCTTAGTGCCCTGTACTTCCACTTCAATAGCACTCTCTTAATTATTTGTACAATGGTTATATTTTCCACTGTCCTTCCAGTGAGTGCCATGATGACAGAGATTTGTCTTTTTTCATACTTCTGTCTCATAGGAAAGCACGAGACAAGGAATAACAGTAATCTGATTGGGTTCCATTCTAAAAGCATGGAGTTGGACTCCAGAACCTATAGCACGGAATTACACTGTATAGCCTCTCTCAATACTTGGTATCATGGCTAACAGCTGTTTGTTTTCTTTTTTAAATTTTTTGAAGGACTAAAAACTTCAGTAATAAATATCATTAATCCACTGAGATAAAGTATTCAAATATTTGTGAAAGAAGGTCTGCCTGTAAAAAGTTAGTTAAATCCTGTGTCAGTTTCTCTATTCACATAACACTAACAAATGACCTTTTCTCTGTCAAGAAAATATAATGAAAAAAAATGTAAAAACATATTATTTGAGAATTTCTGCTATTTTAATTTTTATCTTATCTGAAGCAAAATATCTAAATCTTTCACTTTTATTAACAGCACTTGACAATTATCAAATCAGACATAATCTGAACAGTGATGCAAAAATATATCTTTTGCAAAGGAACTAACAGGAATTTTCCTTTTTTCCTTTATTTGTAGTTTATTATTTTCTCATTAAAAAGTCCTATAGTATTAAAACACACTGCTTATAAATATCTTGGAATTAAGGCAAATCATTACTATAGTTTGCAGCATCATAAGCCACAGCAAAGTATTTGGGTTGGGCCTTCTATGTTTCACAGATTGAAATATCATGTTTCTCCATAGCCGTGGGTGTGCCAGCCTCCAAACAACCACAAGTAATTGGTTCTGACTGCTGTTCGGTTCTCTACTGGGTTATGTAAGACTCAAAGCCTCTCTACTAAGACTCCTTCCCAGTTATTATAAATCAAGGTAAAAATTCTGGAACAAGCTTAAGTTAATGGGTCAATGACCAACATAATAGAAAAGTTAAAGGACTGACAAGTGTACAATTGATGAGAAATCTTAGATGAACTCCAGCATTATTACTGCACGTTACTGAACAAAAAATTAAAATGTCACTTAAACAGGGATAAATTTTTTAAAGATAATCATTAAGTTCTACAACATGATCAGTCACTTTACAAGCATTACATTAGCATGACATATTAAGATTGCGATTAATAACAAATACCATATATTCTTGATTCTAATCCACATCCCTTTAACAGTTTTAGAGGGCTAAAAAATGACATGTGGATTAGAATCGTATGTGGGTTGGATTTGCAATTGGAGAGCTCGCTGAGGTGAATCCAATCCACATGTGATTCTGATCTGCATCTGATTTTGGAGCCCTTTAAAACTGTTGAAGAGGGATGGGATTTAGCTCCATTGGTAGAGTACTTGCTCTGTGCACTCTGAGGCCCTGGGTTCAATCCCCAGCACTGCAAAAATGAGAGCTGGCAGCCCATTCCTGAAACAATCCCAAAACAATCAGCCATTGAAAACCCTATGAATAGCAGAGAAGCACTGACAGTGCTAAGCAAGGCACAATGTTAGGGAATGTTTCATTCTGTGGCCCACACGGTCACTATGAGTTGGACCTCACTCAATTATACCTAACAACAACAACAAAATTGTTGAAAGGGTGCAGATTAGAATTGAGAAAATATGGTATTTTTTTTTTAATTCTTATCCATTGAAATGAATGGATAAGATAGTAGTGGGGTAGGAAAAAGCATATACTGGCTGTTCTTGATTTGTTGATTCATGAAATAAGTAAAAATAACAATAACACTAGTCCTACACTTACATGCTGGAAGCAACGATGTAAGGGTTTAGTTCTCTTACCTACACATAAAAAGATTTTCTTATAGTTAACATGTACTTTTTAAAGCTAGATATAGCTTAGTTGTAGGAAATATATGTAACTATCAGAAAAATATTTTCATACGTAAGCAAAAGAACTACTATTTATTGAGCACCTACTAATATGTCACATATAGTATCTTTGTTTCATTCTCTCAACAACCGTCTGATGTAGGTATTTTCTTCTACATATTACAAATCTCAAAACTGATGCTTGAAGTATTCATATGACTAACAAATACCAATGCTAGAGTGTATTCATAGGACTGTCTTAATCTAAAGCCTCACATGGGGGCCTGTGAAAAAGAGCTGATGAAATATGAGGTGGGTGTTTGAGGAGATGGGTAGCTAATACAGTTTTGAAATGAACAAAATAAATACTAGAGAAACCAAATAAAGACATTAAGAACAAAATGGTCAGACACAGAATCAAAACATTATGAAGTAAAAATCAGGGGACAGGATTAAAACAGACTGGAAAAACATACAAACGTGAGTTTTAAGTAACTTAGCATGCAGTTTTGGGCTCCACTGCATACAGCTATTGGGTAGTTAGATGACATTAATAGAGAAGGTGAATGGAAGAGAATACATTCCCTATTATACAAAAGTCATTATATAATTTCATTCATTAAACACATTACTATCCATAAGCTCATTTCTCAAAACAAAATACAACATATATTTTGATCATTCTTCCCTTTCAACAAGGTATCAAATTACTACAGACACTCCAACAAACATTTCATCTTCTTAGTATTCTCTTCTGACAATATGAAGTGGAATGAATTCCTCTCTCATCTGTGTTCCCAAAGACTCTACATATGTCTATATTTGTGATTAATTTATGTCTCTATTTCCCCTGCTAGAAAAGGAGCCCACAAAAGCAGGTTGATCCCCATGCCTCATGTAATGCCACTCATCAAGTAAGGTATAAAATGGTCTGTGCCATAAGAGGCACAGTCATACATGAATTCTAATTGAAGGAAGCTAACATACAT
>VMDO01011686.1:32457-52288 GCA_007922755.1 Pedetes capensis
CTGATCCCGTCAGATCTCGGAAGCTAAGCAGGGTCGGGCCTGGTTAGTACCTGGATGGGAGACCGCCTGGGAACACCAGAAGCTGTAGGCTTGGGAGAAGGACCTGGCAACCCCCTCCCAAAAATCAATCTGCCATTGAAAACCCTATGAACAGCAGAGAAGCACTGACAATAGTGTTTTCCCTGTTGTACAGAGGGTCGCTATGAGTCGGATACCGACTTGACGGCACCTAACAACAACAACAACAACATACATTGAGCACTTTCTAGACATGAAGTGTCAAGTACAAACTATTTTTCCCTGGTACCCCAAACATCTATATCAGTAGATACTAATATTCCCAAGTATTAGATAAGGAAAATCAGGTCAGTGAGGTTAGAAATCTTACTCAAGAGTACAAAGAAATTTGAATCTAGAATCTTAATTATGATCTACCTGATACTGAAGTGTCACTTCCCATACATACCATGCTATTGTCTAAGACAGAGTAAGCGCCCTAAAGCCTAACTCTCCTTTTGATTGTGATTAAAGTCTCTTGGAAAAGTACAAAAAGGAACTTCCCAAGGACTCTGTACAGTAAAAGAAAGTGGGTGGAGTTGGGACAGGAGTAAAACCTTAGAAATGTAATCCATAGTGCATGAGTACCCTTTCCTCTATTTTCTCGCTTATTTAAAGGACACTGCCATGGAAGCTATAACTTCAAGAGAAATCTCACCTCTCTGACCAGAAGAATAGTAAAAGGGAGCCCTAAGAGCCAGAGAGTATTGAGATTAGAGGAAAATCTCCATATTTTTCCTTTCATTTTTTCCTCCTCACTTTTCCTGAGGGGAAATCTCAATCTCAGGAATTGTATAGTAGTGTGGACAGGTGAAATTCTGAAAGCATCTCATCTTTTTGGCAAAAGATTCAGGAAAAGAGATCCCATGGAAGTTAGAGACTAGAGGGAGGGATGACCAAAATAGAAGCTGGAGAAAATGACCACTTAATTCTGTAAATAAACTAGCACAAGGCTCAGGTTCACTCCTGAGCTATGCATGTTTGGGACAAACATACTGTAGTAGAACAAATATTCTGAAAACTGAAATATTATTTAAATCAACATCCAAGTGTCAAACTAATCTCTGAGTGCTGCACGCATAGGACATCCTGAGGAGTGTAGCAAAAACTGCAGAAACTGAGTTGATAATGTTGGAAACATAGTTTAAAGAAAACCACTCTGCTGACCTTGCAATCTGAATTTAACTGGTTGGTTGATTGCTAAAATGAAAAAAAAAATTAACATTCTTCATAGAATTTTAATAGGCACTACAACCCAAAAAACATAATATTTTAAATGGTTAAGATACAATCTAAAATTACTCAATATACCAAAAATAAGAAACTATAATACATTCTTAGAGAAAAAGACAATAAAAAGATGGTAACCCCCAAAAGAAGTAGATAATGAAATTATAAGGCAAAGACTTTAAAGAAACTTTTAAGTCTGTTTCCTGATATAAAGGTGAGTATTCTTGAAATGAATGGAAAGATAAAGGTTTTTAGAATAGACATATAAACCATTAAAAAGAAATAAATGAAAATTTTAGAAGTGAAAAAAGTATCTGGAGTAAAAAAATTAAATATGCTCTGTGGAAGAATGGATAAGACAAAAAAGATTGGTAAACTTGACCACAGAATAATGGAAATTATCCAGTCCAAATAACAGGTAGATAAAAGATTGAAAAAAAAAAAAAGAAGAAACCCACTCCCAAAAAACAATCAGCCATTGAAAACCCCCTGAATAGCAGAGAAGCAGTAATAATACTGTGTCGCCTGTTGTACACAGAGTCACCATGAGTTGGACACTGACTCATTGGCACCTAACAACAACAATAGTCTTCATAAGTTTTTAAAATTTGTATAACTGTTGAAAGCCAAAAAAAATCTGATGGTATTTTCAATGTAGATAGATGTAAAATATATGACCAGTATGTCATATTGCATATTCTCAAATATAATCTGCACCCTTTCAACAGTTGTAGAGGACTACAAAATCAGATCTGCATGACTCTAATCAACATATGATTTTTTTTTTTTTTTTGCAGTACTGGGGGTTGAACCCAGGGCCTCGCGCCTGCATGCTCTGCAAGTGCTGGACCACTGAGCTGCACCTCAGCCCATTTTTTTTTTTTACTTTTTGAGACAGGGTCTCGCTAAATTATGCAGACTGCCTCTGGTCTCGAACTTGAGATCCTCCCGCCTCCGCCTCCCGAGCCGCTGGGATTACAGGCATGAGCCACCACGCCCGGCCAACATATGATTTTGTAACCTTCTAAAACTGTTGAAAGGGTGTGAATGAGATTTGAGAACATAGAGTAATGAAGGGAGGGTAAATGAACACATATTCCTATAAAGTCTTCATACTTTTTTGAAGGGATAAAATTATATACATTAATGTGTGTATGTGTACTCTAGGAATATATATATATACAGGAGAAGGATGTGGCAATCTACTGTTGAAGCAATCCCAAAACAGTCATTGAAAACCCTATGAGGGTTGCTATGAGTCAGACCTGATTCAATGGCACCTAACAACAATAACTAGGGGGATATGTGTGTATATATATATGTATATGTATATATACATATATATATATGTATATGTATATATATGTATATGTATATATACATATATATACATATACATATATATGTATATATACACACATATACATATATATACACACACATGTATATATATATGTACATATGCGTGTACATGTACATCTATGTATACACACATATATGCATATGTGAACATATGCATACGTATGTATGCATATGTATGCATGTATGTGTGTATATGTGTGGAATATACATATGTATATACGCACACATATATGTATATATGCACATATATGCACACGTGTGTATACATATGTGTACATATACATATATAGACACATGTCTACATATATGTGTGTGCATATATATGTATACACGTATATACATATATGTATATGTTCGTATGTATATGTGCACGTGTGTGTGTGTGTGTATCCCTAGTTATTGTTGTTAGGTGCCATTGAATCAGGTCCAACTCATAGCAATCCTCATGGGGTTTTCAATGAGTGTTTCAGGATTGCTTCAGGAGTAGATTGCCACATCCTTCTCCTGTATATATATATCACTAAGGTAACCACTAAAATAATAAAACAGATATATAAAAAGCCAATAGATAAATAAAAATGGAATACAAAAATCAACCCAAATAATCAAAAAGAAGATAAGGAAACACAGAGGAAGACAGAAACAGAAGGTACAAACATAAAACAAAGTAACAGACAAAAATCCAAACATAATCACAATTATATTAAATGTAAATTGTTTCAGAACAGAATTAAAAGCTACAGATTGTGACAATGAACAAAACCAAACCAAACTGTATCTTTGCAGAAGAAACTTACTGTAAATATAAAACATAACTAGGTTTAAAAAAGGAGAAAAATATATACTATATAAACACTAATTAAAGAAGGCTGGCATGTGAAAGGTGTTAATAACCAAAATTATAAAAATTAGACAAGTATGCTGAATGGGTTCCAAACAAGTCTTCTGGAAGCCTACATTTAATGGTGAGAAGACAATGAAGCATATTCAATTCATTCCTGTCTTGAAACAGAACTCCATGAATCCTCAGAACAGCCCACCTTTAATCCTATCTTATACTTAACAGTTAAATCCTTGAGATAGTTTAAATTCACTGTCTTTTGGGGGGTCAACTCCATTTATTTCTCAACATCTTATTAAAAGAGGCTTTGCTAAGATTAACAATGGCCTCCAAACATTAAATCCAAATGCTTCTTTTTCTTTTTGGCACTAGCTGTAGGTTTGTCTGGTGTGGTTCATATGATACTCCTAAGTCCAGAACTGTGCCTGCCACAGAGTTGTTGTAGTTGTAGTAGTAGTAGTTGTTGTTAGATGCCGTCCCATAGAGTAGATGCCCAACAAATACTGTATTGAAAAATAAGGAAAAGAATTAATACATAATAATACAAAGAAAGCAAAACACAAGCAAGTAGAAGTCTGAGAATCAAGAAAGGAAAAGTGGATACCAAGTGAAACAAAAGATAAGTATCTAAAGAATAAAAAAGTCTCATGTGTTGCAGAAAGGTTGAAAAGGAAGAAAAGAAAGTCATAGACAGAGGAAGCACAAAGTTATGGTTGACCTTTTGAGAAAACAGTTTCAGCAGAAAGATAGAGTTAAAAGTCACATGACAGTAAAACTCAGGAGTAAATGGAAGATGAACACATAGAAGTAGGAAGTATAGACTACTTTTTAAGAATGTGTCACCAAAAGGAAATAAAGACATGCCACAGAGTCTCCTATTTGTCTGTTAGTTTGTCATACTGTGGGGGCTTGTGTGTTGCTGTGATGCTCAAAGCTATGCTACTAATATTACAGATACCAGCAGGGTCACCCATGATGGAGAGGTTTCAGCTGAACTTCCAGACTAAGAAAGACTAGGGACTAGGACCTGGCAGCCCACTCCTGATACAATCAGCCAGTGGAGGTTGTAAGGCACTCAAAAGACTACTGGGGAAGAGTTGCCTCCAAAGTAGAGCCTACATTAATGATGGAAATGGAGTAAAGCCCCAGGGACCTCTATTTGCTGATGTGACATGACTGAAAATGAAGAGGAACAACTGTAAACATCCTTCAATAATTGGAATGTGGAATGTACATAGTATTAATCTAGGAAAATTATATAAATCATCAAAAGGGAAATGGCATGCATAGACATTGACATTCTAGGCATCAGTGAGCTAAAATGGATTGGCATGGGCCATTTTGAATGAAATAATCATATGGTCTACTATGCTGGGAATGACAAATTAAAGAGAAATGGGGTTGCATTCATCATCAAAAAAGACATCTCAAGATCTATCCTGAAGTATAACACTTTCAGTGATAGAATAATATCCATATATCCTGAGTATATCTCACCTGAGTTCAGAGACCACCTCAAGAACAGTTTTAATGCATTAGACACTAATGACAGAAGACTAGATGAGTTGTGGTATGACATCAAAGACATTATTCATAGGGAAAGCAAAAGGTTATTAAAAACACAGGAAAAAGAAAAGACCAAATTACATGTCAAAAGAGATTCTAAATCTTGTCCTTGAATGTCAAGCAGCTAAAGTAAAAGGAAGACATGATGATGTTAAGGAACTAAACAAAAGATTTCAAAGGGCAGCTGGAGAAGAAAAAATCAAATATGATAATGACACATGCAAAGAGCTGGAGACAGAAAATCAAAAGGGAAGAACATGCTCTGTTTTTCTCAATCTTAAGAAACTGAAGAAAAAATTCAAGCCTCGAGTGGCAATAGTGAAGAATTCTACAGGGAAAATATTACACAATGCAGGAAAAATCAAAAGAAGACAGAAGGAATACACAGAGTCATTATATGAAAAGCAATTGGTGGATGAATAACCACCATTTCAAGATGTTACATATGATCAGGAACCAATAGGACTAAAGGTTGTAATGGAAGGTGCCTTGAAGGAATTGGAAAAACACAAGGCTCTAGGAATTGATGGGATACCAACAGAGAGATTTCAACAAACAGATGCAGCACTGGAGGTGCTAATGTGTTGATGCCAAGAGATTTGGGAAATAGTTACCTGGCCAATTGACTGGAAGAGATCAATATTGTGCCTATTCCTGAGAAAGGGGATCCAACTGAATGTAGAAACTATCAAACTATATCACTAATATCACACACAAGCAAAATTTTACTAAAGATCATTCAAAGAGAGTGCAGCAGTATATAGACATACAACTGCCATAAAATCAAGCTGGATTCAGAAGAAGGCATGGAACCAAGGAAATCATTGCTCATGTGAGATGGATATTAAAGCAGAGTATCAGAAAGATGTCTATCTATGTTTTATCAACTATGCAAAGGCATTCTGCTGTGTGTATCATAACAAATTATGGATAACACTGAGAAGAACAGGAATACCAGAGCTCCTAATTGTACTCAGGAGGAATCTGGACATGGACCAGGAGGCAGTTGTTCAAACGCAACAAGGAAACACTGCTTGGTTTAAAGTCTAGAAAGGTGTGTGTCAGGGCTATATCCTTTCACGGTTCCACTTCAATTACTATGCTGAGCAAATAATCTGAGAAGCTGGATTTTGTGAAAAGAATGTGGCATCATGATTGGAGGAAGACCCATTAACAGTATACATTATGCAGATGACACAACTCTGTTTGCTGAAAATGAAGAGGATTTGAAACACTTACTGATGAAGATCAAAGAACACAGCCTTCAGTATTGCAACTCAACATCAACAAAACAAAAATCCTTACAACTGAGTCAGTAAGCAACTTCAGGTAAATGGAGAAACATTGAGGTTGTCCAGTATTTTGCTTTACTTGTTTCTACAATCAATGACCATGGAAGTAGCAATGAAGAAATCAAAAGATGCACTGCATTGGGAAAAGCTGTGGCAAAAGATCTCTTTAAAGTATGGAAAAATAAAGATGTCACATTGAAGACAAAGGTGTGCCTGACTCATGCCATGGCATTTTCAGTCATATCACATGTTTATGAAAGCTGAACATTGAATAAGGGAGACAGGGAAAGAATTGATACTTTTGAATTATGGTGCTGGAGACAAATATTGAACATATCATGGACTGCCTAAAGAATCAACAGACCTGTCCCAAGGAGTGCAACCAGAGTATTCCTTGGAAGCAAGGAGGGCTAGACTTCATGTGACATATTTTGGACATGTAGTCAGTAAGAACCAATCCCTGGAGAAGGACATCATGTTTGGGAGAGTGGCACGTCAATGAAAAAAAGGAGTGCCCTCAACTAGATTGATTGACACAGTGTCTGCAACAATGAGCTTAAACATAAATAAGATTGTGTGCCTGGCACATAATCAGAGTGTTTCATTCTGTTGTACATAAGGTCACTATGAGTCACACCTGACTCAATGGCACCTAACAACGACAACAGAAAGAGCAGAGAGTTTTGTTTTTGGAATATACTGATAGTGACATAAGGGAGGTGTGAAGGTTAGCCCTCAACGTCAACTAGACAACATGAAGAGATTCCTTAGGTTAGTGAAGCACATCTCTGTAATTGCCCATAAGGGCATTTCCAATACTGACAGGTCCAGGACTAAATGAGAAAGAGACATACCCTGAAGATGATCTGGTGCATCCAGTTTGTGGGACTTCATAAGGGGGAGGTAAAGAAGAGAAAGGAAGCCAGAGCATGAGTGGGACAGGCTTAAATACTCCTCTGGAGCTGAGCTTTTGTCTGTCAAATTACCACTGCCCACAGACAACCCACAACAGTTTCCTCAGCTTCCAAGTGGATTTAATACCAGACTTTCCTGACCTTGGCATCAGAGAGTTTTCAGGTTTCCAGCTCTTGGACAGGGTGGCTACTAGTCTCTCTACAGGCTCAGCTGTGGAACTATCTTGCTCCATCATGTAAACTAATCTAATAAATATCCTTTTATTATATGTGTGTATGTATGTATGTGTGTATATAGATAGATAGATAGATATCCACATATCCATATATCCATACATATGCTTTTTAGTCTATTGGTTCTGTTTCTCTAGAGAAGAACACTGACTGATACAGAAGTTACATGCTCAAGGTCTCCACAGTAAGCAGAACAAAAGGATGAAGGCTTCAGCTGAACATGTCAGATTATTAAATAATCTCTTCCTATGGTGATGCAATTCAATTGCTTTCTAGCATGATAGTGGTGATTAAATGAATAGCTGCTTTTTTTCTTTTTGACTACTCACTAAATGTATGGAAAAGTCCAAAGCACTTTAATACTTCTCACTAGACCTCCCAAAATCTCTGTTAGGTAACAGTATCATTGTCCCCATTTTATAGATGAAAACCTTGATATCCAAGCTACATAGTTACCAACAGACAGACATAGAACTTGAATCCAAACCTATGTGACTTTTATAGCATACGATGTTAATTAGTTAACAACATATCCACTCATTATAAGTCTTTTGTCCCTTGACTCATTATAGCCACGACCTTTTCCCAGCTTCTTCTTGTTAGGTGCCGTCAAGTCAGGTCCAACTCATAGTGACTGTGCCATGACTAGCACTATTGTCAATCTGCTATTCATAGCATTTTTAATGGCTGATGGTTTAGGGAGTGAGCTGCCAGGTCTTTCTTCCTAGACTGTAGCATCTGGTATTCCCAGGAGGTCTCCCATCCAGGGACTAACCAGGCTGACCCTGCTTAGCTTCTGCGATCAGATAGGATTGGATGCTAGTAGTACATAATAGTACATAAGTAGAAATCTATTCAGAGCTTCTCTGGAAGGCTTTATCTTCTTTAAAATATATAAATATTAAAATATATAAAAATATATTTAAATGAAAAAGCCTTCCAGAGCATCCATATAAACATATGGAAGGGACTTATGTATCACATATTGCTGGATCATCCTATCCTCCTGTATTAGTTAGGTGGTACATCACTGTAACAGCAAAACTGACTGAAATAAACTTATAGGAGGAGAGATTTATTGCAGGTTTATGGTTAAAGGATTTTAGTCCACAGAGGCAAAAAGTGTGGCAGTGTTGCAGGCATGGTAGGGCCTGGGGCACAGACTCTCACATCTTGTCAGTGAGGAAACAGAGAGCAGAGACCTGTGGGTCTGGATAAAAATTTCCAAAGGCCTGCTCCCAATGATCAGTTCTTCAAAGCTCAGTCCTGCCTCCTGAAGTTCCACTACCTCCACAAACAGCACCACCAGCTAGGGACCAAAAGTTCAAATACATGACCTTAAGAAGACATTCTAAATTTAAACCACAACACTCTGCTTCTGGCTTCCAAAGGTCATGACCATTTCACAATGCAGAATGTACTCAATCTAACTTTAAGCATCCCCAAAGTCTTAAGAGTTTCAACTTTGTTCAAAAGTCTAAGTCACAAGTCTCCACTAAGACTCCAGGCAAACTTACCTGGGAGATCCTGCCAAGACAAACATACTCCCAATATACAATGGCACAGAGTAGGCATTCCCATTCAAAAAAAAAAAAAAAAGAAGAAGAAGAAGAAGAAGATGAATGGGGGCATAGAAAGGAATGATTGGTCCACAGCAAAACAGATAACCTGATGTACAAATTCTATGACTCCATGTCTGGCATCTGGCATCATCTGGGCTCAAACAGGTTTGGGCAGCTCTGTGCCCACAGTGCACCCAGTTGGCCCTCATAGGCTGGCTTTACCTGTCAACAGCTTCCCTTAGTACACATTTCATGTTGCTGGCTTGCCCAACATCCTGAGGTTTCCACTGCTGCATATGCACTACCTTCAAAGCTTCAAAGCCCTTCAGGGGTTCCTCACAGGGCACCTGAACCTGGTACACATTGTCTAGCCTTACAGACTATTTACTGGAACCTTGGTTGCAGGGTTCATAACCCCTTAACTCTTGTACTCTTCATGCCTACAAAACCAGCAGCATGTGAACAACACCAAGATTTGCTGGCAATTTGAGAGATAGCTTTGCTGTTTTGAGCCACAGCTGCAGGGGCAGCCTCTGTATGCCCCAGCAAAGAAACTACTTCCCTGGGTGGCCTCCTTTCAGGAGGGAAGCCCAGAGGTATTTTCTTTTCACACACTCTACCTTTCAAATAGGTTTTTAGTTTCCCTGTCCTGGAGTCTTACATGGGAGGGATCTAGCTGGCTCCTTCTGTGCTCCAAGGGTATTTTTATTGTCCCAGTGAAAAGGTCAAGGCTTCCCTTGAATGTAACTTACATCTTTAAAAATTAAGGCCTCCTTACCTGACTGAGCTGTGTCCACAGTAACCTTAGACAAACTACCGGTTTTTCTTGCTGTGACTTTTGCTCCATTTTCCCTTTATAAAACTTTCTGAAAGCAGCAAGCAACAACTATGCTATGCCGCCTATATCTTGTCGCCTTCATGATATTTCCTCTGCCAAGTTAATTAGTCCATTACTTTTTAATTCAGCTCACTCAAAATTTTAGGACATGGACAAACTGCAGATAAGCTCTTTACAAGAATGTAACATGAGTGGTCCAATGCTCAACAGAATACTCATTTTCTCAGAAATCCTGTGAACCTCATCCACATTTCTATCATCCACAACATTCTGGTCTTCCTTATTCCCATAAGTACCACCCTTCAAGGTCTGCTTACAGCATTCAAAGGCTTCTCTTGCCCACCTCTCCAAACTCCTCCAAACACCTTCTTCAATCAAGTTCCAATACCTAAGAACCGCATGGTCAGGTTTCTGCACAGCAGTGACCCCAATCCTGGTACAAATTTTCCATATTAGTCAGGTGGTACACTGCTATGACAGAGAAACTGATGAAAACAAACTTATGGAGAGGGGGACATTTATTGGGAGATTACATTTAGAGGATTTTAGTCCATAGATGCAGAAGGCATGGTAGCAGAGTAGTCATGTTGGGTGCATGGGAAAAAACGTCAAATCTTGGTGATCAGGAAGTAGAGAACAGAGAGCTGCTGATCTGGCTAAAAACCTCCAAAGGTCCACCTCCAGTGACCACTTCTGCAAAGCTGAGTCCCACCTCCAAAAGTTTCATAACCTCCATAAATAGTTGCTACTGGTTGGGGACCAAATATTCAAACACATGACTTTTGGGGGACATTTTAGATTTAGACCATACACTTCCTAAATTGAATGTGGCTGAAAATCTCAGAACTGGGCTGCTATTTTATAACAATGAGGCAGTGGCAGAGAAATTATATTAAAAAGTCCAGCTACTAAATTAGTGAAAATGACCACCTGTTTCTAGACATCTTATTATATGAGAAGAAAATTCCCTATTTTAAAAAATCATGTTAGTCATATTTTTTGTCATTTATACTTCACAGTATTCCTATGGGATACAATCCTAAAGCCCATGACCTTATGCATCAAATAATACTGCCTCTCATCTATGAAATACAAAGATCAAGGCTTGCTCTTCTACCTCCCTGACAGTTTTTAAGAAGTTCATGTTAGAAAATATATATCCAAATGTCTCGAAAAATAAGGAGTATCACACAAATTTATTTCTGTTTTAGAAATATTGATTCTCAACTAAGAGAAAAAATAGAACACATGCCCTATAGAGACATCAAAGTGAGCAACATTCTCCTAGGAGATGTTAAATCACTTGGGGGAAATTTTCATATTTATGTATGCCCCCTCTTGAGAAGCACTGCTAGAAGGAATTGCCTTTTACTAATGTGATGATGAACATAAGATATTTTTGGAAAAGAAAAATGTCTGAAAAGTAGGGTTTTGTTATAATAGTGAGGCATATTAAGTACCCTTTCATTTCTATAGCAACATAATTGATAAAATGATTTTTAGAACTTATGAAGAAACAATTTCCCTTTATCAAGTTTTTCTGTTCTTAAAATATAAGTAATTATTTTTATGTGAATAACAGTAGCAGGCAATAACAAATAGTACAACTCAACAAAGGTGACATATTCTAAACAGTATAATGTAATATTAGACAATGGATCACAGAATAGGCAGGAAAAATATGAATATGTTTCAGACAGGGGTTAAATTCAAATACTCAAAATTTTAAAAGCTCTTCCTTCATTTTAATTTTTCTTGGTGGAGGTTAAACTTACTAATCTCCATTAAGAAATTAATAAAGTCATATAAAGATTTTGACTCACATCTCAGCTCTCAACTACCTGGTGTTTTATATTTATTGGATAAATTACCAGTATTTTTCATTCAATAAATATTTGTTGAGCGCCAACTGTGGGCTCGAATACTTTTGGAACTGAAATGCCTACACAGCAGTGAGGAAAATACTCAAATTGTTTATCTTTATGGAATTTATCTGGTATTCTACTGAGGGTAGGGAACAAATAGACAATAAGCAAATAAACCATACCATATGTCAGTTGACGACAAGGGCTATGGTGGAAATAACAAAGCAAGGAAAGTGGAAGATATAGATGGGACAAAAGAGAGACAGAGACAGAGTGAGATAAGGAATCTGTAAAGTAGATAGAAGATGGCTGGTGGCTGCAATTCTAAATTCTATGATTGCCAAGTCTTCATTGGGATGCTGGCACTTGAGCTAAGACTTGAATGAGGTGAAAGGCCAAGCCCCAGGTATGCATTCATTTGGACTTGCATAGGCCAACTCCTTTTTGTTGAATGTTATCATTTGAAATGGGTCAACAGGTGAACGGTAAAATGATACTGTTTTTTTCTAACAAGTCACCCTGATTCATTGTAATCAAACCACAAAAGGAAAAGGCACATTCTAATTATTGATCTCTCTGAATCTTATTGTTAACATTTCTGCCTTTTGAGAGAAAAAAACAAGTTTAAATGTTTATTCCATTCCTTTCGGTCACAATTATATTCATTTTTTAAAACTCCCTAAACACATATTCCAAACAGAAATTTTTTTTACTCTTACATAAGCCCAAATTTCATCATGGGCTAAAATTTTAAGGCATAAAATGAGTGCTGAAACTGAATTTTAATCATATAGATGAATCACAACATGCATCTTTAGCTAGGCATGTATTATGGATAAGTCTAGTTTCCTACAGAGAATAATCACATGTTCTAATTACCATTTTGGTTATACACATAATTAATAATATTCTGTCTTAATGGGACACACTGAATCTTCAGACAGTTGCAAGCTTTAACTATGCATATTGCCAAATCCAACTGTCAGCTGCACTGCCAAACACAAAGGAATCTTGATGTAGTACTTTAGCAATGGTAACAATATGCATATCTTTATATATGATACAATGGGAAAATTAATTGCTTTTATTTCCTCAAATTTTTCTCCACACTAATTTTATATTGCTTGATTGATCATTTACCTTAAATTAAACATATTGGTAAATTATTTTATGAGCAATAAAAACATAAATGTAAATATGACCCAAGATCCAAAGTAAAGAAAAATTGTTATACAAGGACTTACTGATTGTAAACTTTCATTTTCACGTAAACAAGCTGTATGAAGCTCTGATTTCAAGGTTGCAATGTGGCTTCGATGAGATGTCATTTCCTTCTCTAATGTAGCAATTCTAGAGCTTGCAAGCTGGTAGACATCCATGAAACTTTTAATCATAGCCTTAAGAAATAAAAATAATGTCACATACAATTCAAATAAAGTTGTCCCCAAAGGATAATTTACATAATTTGAAAGTAATATCATTAAAATTTTAGAATAAACAATTTTTCATCTTTCTTGAAAATAATCAAGCTAAACTTCACATTTTATTCTGAAAGCAGTGACTACTTCAAGAAAGTTTTTGGTGAAAATAATTGAGACTTCATTCCCGAGCATTTATTTAAATAAGATGTACTTTGATCTATTGTGCTTAAAATTTAGAATGCAGGTTTTAAAGATGGCACACTTACTTTCTATAGCAAAGTTAAATTTGAGTTGTAATTTGACCTAAATTTCAAACTTAAGAAAGACACAACACATGGATATACAAACAAGATATTTCAAAATGAGCTGAGTTAGTAAAATTGCCAGTCTATCCAAAAAGCAAATATTTTTTTTTAAAAAGAGCTAATCTGACTTAAGACTAAATCATATGATTCCTATACTAAAAGAAAGGTATAATTACATTCATTAGTATAACACAGAAATGCTCTCACATTATACTACATATAATAAAATAAATAATACAATAAAGTGCTGGTAACTTATCTCTCCTAAATAGCACATATAATACTTGAGGGAGTGGTAGATCTCTGTATCTGCAGTAAATTTTAAGCTCATGGGATACATTATGCCTTTTCAAAAACTCTTTCAAAATATCTTATCTTTATCAAAATAAATTCAAACATTTCAAAGACACTGTCAGAAATAATATATTATTTATAAGAAAAAAAAAGTACCTACTGTACCCACAACTTTGTGCAATAGTAGACACTCTGAGAATTTGTAAATTACATTCAACCTAACAGTTTGAATTGGGAAAACTTTGAGAAACTAGATATTTGAGCAATTCTGAATGCATGTTAAAAATAACTTAGTGTAAGAAAACGTGTTTCTGAGAAACAGAAATAAGTTAGTTAAATCATAGGTAACAGTAGGAAAATTCAGAGCTTTTACCTAATAAATTCTATTTCTCCTCAAAAATTCAGCTCAGACACCATCTCCTTCAAAAACTCTCTTAAGAGCCCAAAATCACAACCTGAATCAACTGATGGAGTGAGAGGAAGACAGAGTAAGCATCTAATGACTCCTATGTCAATCTTCCTAAATCTAACTCTTCACAACATATTCTGCTCTCATATTAAAATAGCACGTAATTTTACATTAGGAAACAATGATAGAACAGCATAATATTGTGTACAGCATGCTCAAAATTTGAGAACTTCCGGTGTCATATTTGGCCCCAGGGATTGTGACTATTCCATGCAATGAGATCTGTATCTCAGCAGGGTTTACCTAGTTATATGAGAAACAGAAAAAAAAAAAGAGTTTCTGGGCAAAAATAGTCTTTGTTTTAGAGATAATCTGTTGTTGTTGTCTAATGCTGTAGGGTCCCAACTGACTCTCAGAGACCCAAATAGGGGTTTTCAATGGCTGATTGTTTCAGGATTGCTTTGGAAGTGGTTTGCTACATCCTTCTCCTGTTTCTGTGATGCTGGGGATTGAACCTGGGTTCAAGACATACTCTACTAACTGAACTAAACCTCAGCCCAGAGATAATCCATTGTGGTTATAACTGTTAGTAAGTAGATGAGAGAATTCAAATATATAAGATTCCACATCAGTACATATACTTTAGAATAAAAAAAATGAGATACAAACAGGTGAATGTCACTTTAGAACTAGAATATATTTATGTAATTTTCTATGTACATATTATGATATAGTTTATATTGACTTCAAAAGTAAACATCAGAGAAAATGGGATCCTTGAGAATCTGATGTTCAGAGGAGGAATTAGTGAAAATATAAAGTCTAAATGCTGAAATACTAAATCTATTATCTACATTATTGAGTAATTAGAAAGAAAAATCCCTCCACATTTCACTTTAACTTCTAAATTATAGGCATATTTCATTTCTATGTATTGCAAAAGGTACTGGGTAAAGTAGATATGCTATACATACTAAGTATGTGAAATACAATAAATTCCCCTAAAATGGGATAATTCCTACCTCATAAATATTTCATGGAAATTAAATGAGTATTGGCTGGGTGTGGTGAGGCATGCCTATAATCCTACCTCTCAGGAGGCTGAGGCAGGAGGATTTTGAGTTTGAGGCTACTATGGCCTACATAGTGATATCCTGTCTCAAAAAAAAAATTAAATGAATAATAATATATGAAACTACCTTGAAGTACATGGTATAGAGTAAACACTCAGGTAAACATTAGTTGTGATAATAATAATTGTATCAAATTAGGAAAATTAGTATTTTAGTTCATGAAACAAAGATTCAGTATTTCTGATAATTATGATTATTAAACACAATGCACAAAATATGAAATATATTTTCTATACATAAAATAAAGTCCTTTCAGAGCTGGATGTGATGGTGCATGCCTGTAAACCTAGTGACTGGGGAGGCTAAATTGGGAGGATTACAAGTTTAAGGCCAGGCAGCCTGTGCAACTTAATAAGACCCTGTGCTGCAAAAAATTAATTAATTAATTAAATTCCTTTTAGAAAAGAATATTTAGAGTCTAATGAATAGTTATTTGTGGCAACAAGACTTCTCACTGATAGTAAAATAGTTATTATTATTACTACTATTATTTTTGCAGTACTTGGGGGTTGAACCCAGGGCCTTGAACATACTTTGCAAGTGCACTATCACTTGGCTGCATGCCCAGCCCATTTTTTATTTTTTGTTTTGAGACAGGGTCTCACTAAGTTGAGCAGGCTGCCTTTGGCCTCAAACCTGTGATCCTCCTGCCTCTGCCTCCCAAATTACTGGAATTACAGGTGTGAGCCACCATATCCAGCCAAATAGTTATTATTTATTATATCACTGTTAAGAAAGAAAGTGTCACAATAATAGAATGATAGTTTTTATTCAATTTTATTCATTGGCACCTTGAAGTAAAGAAAAATTCATTATCAAAAAGCTACTCAGAGCCAGGCGCAGTGGGGCACACCTGTGATCCCAGTGACTTGGGAGGCAGAGGCAGGAGGATCTCAAGTTTAAGACCAAAGGCAGTCTGCATAATTTAGCAAGGCCCTGTTTCAAAAAGTAAAAAAAAAAAAAAAAAGAAAGAAATAGTGGGCTGGGGGTACAGCTCAGTGGTATAGCACTTGCAAAGCATGCAAGCACAAGGCCCTGAGTTCAACCTCCAGTACCAAAAAAAAAAAAAAAAAAGTTACTTGGATAAAGTACTCATTTAGTAGATTTAGTTTCTAATTCTAATACTATTATTAAGTTGTATAAAAGTAGGAATATTGCAGTAATGAATCTTAAAGAGTTTATTATTAGTTGTCTTCAAACAGCCACTATGATTATCATCAGATTCCAGTTTAAGATTTGGAATTGGACACTTCAGTTTGATATTTATTTTCTAGTCCTGCCCACAAATAGTACTTGTTTCACCAAGATATTCCATTCCAGTAGAAAGTTGTGTCAGAAACATCATGTCAAGAAGAGAGGCTGCCATTCACCTCTTTTCTTTGTCATATGAACTTATCTGCCATGTGGAATTGTGTGCACATGTGTGTTTGTACATAGAAGCTACTAAGAATGCCATAAGCAAAGAATTTGAAGACTCAACAAGTAATAGAGTATAGAGAGCCCAGAAACAAAATTTTAGGGAAACCATAATCAAAATAAGAGAACACTGCTACAACAGTGATACCAACTGCATGTGGGCTTGAAGCTAGGAATAAACATCTCTGAGATGTGGAAGACAGACATAGCCTTGTTTTATTAATAGCCCTGAAAACTTTTATCCCTAATAAGAAGTTATTACTTAGTAATTTTTAGTGAGGGAAATATGATTAAATATAGTTTATTATTTCTAAAAAACCTGTATAACTCTGTGATAAAGAAAAATGGAGGCTTAATTCTGAGTTCCCATGCCCATTACCCCATGAGACATGGTTCAGTAGGCAAGATGCAAATAGAAGAAGGGCACTCTTGGTTGTGTTTACTAAATCATGGCAGTCATGGCTAATTCCAATCAATTAAACAAAACTTTCAGTTGAAATTTTGGCTAGAAAATTTGCAGCATCCCTGAAACAATCTATTGTTCTTTACCAAATATATTTTATATTAAATGTGTTTTATATTTTTAACAAAGGCTCAAAATACACAAGGCCTTGTGCATGTTGTGTTCTACCATTGAGCTACATCTTCAGCCCCTTTTATTTATTTTTGCATTTTAATACACAGTCTTGCTAAGTTGAACAGGCTGCCTGTGGCCTCAAACTTGTGATCCTCCTGCCTCAGTACAATGGAAATAGCAAAAGCCTTATTACTCCATATCCCACTAACATTAATTAATAAAACTTTTTTCAAAAGGAAAAGAATAAAAACCATTTCCTAGTTTTGTTGTTGTTGTTGTTAGGTGCCGTCAAGTCGGTATCCGACTCATAGCGACCCTCATAGGGTTTTCAATGGCTGACCGTTTCAGGATTGCCTTGGGAGTGGATTGCCACGTCCTTCTCCCATTTTTGCGGTGCTGGGAATTGAACTCGGGACCTCTGAGACTGCAGTGCAGCGCTCTACCAACTGAGCTAAATCCCAGCCCCTTTCCTAGTTTTAGCCATCTAAAAATATATAGATTTCACAAGAACTGATGAATGAGAATTGAGAAAGAATCCAACATGTTCAACTCAATAAACCAGAAAAACGCTGAGTAAGAGAGAAAGAAGATTAAAACCAGTACTTAAATCATCCAGAAGTAAAACAACAACAACAAAATTACAGAAATCAGCACATAATCTGTTAAGACTAAGCCTCAAGGTAAATGGTATTAACTCTCTAATTAAAACATTCAGGCTGGATAAATGGACTAAAAAACAAAATCCATGCATTTGCTATCTGAAAGAAACACACTTCATGAAAAAAGACACATGCAGACTTAATATGAAAGGATGGAAAATGATATTCCAAGCAAATGGAATCTGAAAAGAAAGCTGGACTAGATACATTCATGTTTGACAAAGTAGACTTCAAGCCAAAAGTAGAAGAAATTAAAAAAGGCAACTACACACTACTGAAGGGAATAACCCATCAAGAAGATATGACAATTGTAAATATACATGTACTGAACATATAATAATACCTAGGCATAAACTTAATAAAAAATGTAAATGAATTGGTGCACCCAATTTCATAAAACAAAAACTGGTGACATAAAAGGATGGATATGTCCAGAAACAATAATATTGGGAGATTTTAATACCCCACTATCATGAATATATAGATCATCCAGACAAAAAATTAACAAAGAAACTTCAGAATTAAACTGCACCGTACACCAAATGGACTTAACCGACTTCTACAGCATATTCCATCCAACAGCTGCATAATACACATTCTTCTCAGCATCTCATGGAACTTTCTATAAAACAGATAACATTTCAAATCACAAAACAAGTCTTAACAAAAGACTGAAAGAAAGAAAAAGAAAGAAAGAAAAGAGAGAGAAAGAGAGAGAGAGAGAGAGAGAGAGAGAGAGAGAGAGAGAGAAAGGGACAAGACAAGAAAAGAAAATAAAAAAGAAAAGAGAAGGAAGGAAGGAAGGAAGGAAGGAAGGAAGGAAGGAAGGAAAGAGAATCTTACCAGATCATAATGAAATAAAAATAGAAATCAACAGCAAGAGAAAGTATACAAACATTGGAAATTGAACGATACTCTTTTGAAAAATCAGTGGACCACTAAAGAAATCAAGGAGGAAATTAAAAATTTTCTAGAATCAAAAGAAAATGGAAATATCATTAACCAGAACATGTGGTAAAAAACAAAAGCAGTTAGTTCTAAGAGGGAAAGTCATAGCTATGAGTGTTGGCAGTAAACAATCAGAGAAAGCTCAAATAAATAACCTAATGGTGCACCTCAAGGTCTTGGAAAAGCAAGAATAAGCAAATCTCAAAATTAGTACTTGGAAAGAAATAATAAAGATAAGAGCAGAAATTAATGAATTGGAAGCCAAAAGAATAATACAAAGGAAGAATGAAACAAAGAGACAGTTTTGAAAAGATAAGCAATGTAGTCAGACCCTCAGCCACACTAAACAAAAGAGAGAATATCCAAATTCATAAAATTCAAGATGAAACGATAAATATAAGAACAGAATCACCTAAATCCATAGTATTTTTAGAGACTATTATGAAAGATTATACTCCAAAAAATTATAAAATTGAGAAGAAATGGATAAATTTCCAGACACAGACCTAGAAAAATTGAACCAAGAAGATACAAAAAGTCCAAACAGATATATAATGATTGGTGAGATTGAAGCAGTAATAAAGAGACTTATGACAAAGAAAACCCTAGGATTAGATGAATTCACTGCTGAATTCTACCACAATTTTAGCCTGTTTTTTTTTTTTTTTTTGGTAGTGCTAGAGATTTAAACCTAGGACCTTATGCATCCTAGGTAAGAGCACTATTTCTAGGCTACATCCCCAGCCTTCAACCAGACCTTCGATGAAGAAATAAAACCAATGTTCCTCAAACTATTACATAAAGTAGAAAGGGAAGGAATACCTCCAAACTCATTCTACAAAGCCAATATTACTCGGATATCAAAACCAGACAAGGACACAACAAATAATACCACAATATCATCAATA
>VMDO01011686.1:52388-65797 GCA_007922755.1 Pedetes capensis
AGCAGGGTCGGGCCTGGTTAGTACCTGGATGGGAGACCGCCTGGGAACACCAGAAGCTGTAGGCTTGGGAGAAGGACCTGGCAACCCCCTCCCAAAAAATCTATCTGCCATTGAAAACCCTATGAACAGCAGAGAAGCACTGACAATAGTGTTTCCCCTGTTGTACAGAGGGTCGCTATGAGTCGGATACCGACTCGACAGCACCTAACAACAACAACAACAACAACAACATCAATATATAGATCATCCAGTCAAAAAAATTAACAAACTTCAGAATTAAGCTGCAGTATATACCAAATGGGCTGGGATTTAGCTCAGGTGGTAGAGCACTGCGCTGCAGTTTCTGAGGTCCCGAGTTCAATTCCCAGCACCGCAAAAATGGGAGAAGGACCTGGTAATCCACTCCCAAGGCAATCCTGAAACAGTCAGCCATTGAAAACCCTATGAGGGATGCTATGAGTCAGATACCAACTCGACGGCACCTAACAACAACAACAACAATACACCAAATGGACTTAACAGACTTCTACAGAATATTCCATTTTCCTTGATAACCATAGGTGTAAAATTTCTCAGTAAAATACTTGCAAATCAAATTTAACAACTTATAAAAAGATCATACACCACAATCAAGTTGGTTTCATACCAGGAATACAAGTATAGATCAACATATGCAAATCAATATATACAATTCAGCACATAAATAGACTCAATGACAAAAATCACGTGATAATTTTAACAGATGCCAAAAAAGTCTTTGACTAAATTCAATATCCCTTCATGATAAAAGCCTTGAAGAAACTAGGAAAGAAGGATTATACTTCAACATAATTAACCCTATGTATGACTGATAGGCAATATTATACCAAATAAGGAAAACCTGGAAGCATTTCCTCTAAAATCAGAAATGAGAAAACGGTTTCTACCATTGCCACTCTTATTCAATATAGTGCTTGAAATCTTTGGTAGAGCAATAAGGAAAGAGAAAGAAATAAAATAGATGCAAATAGGAAAGGAAGAAATCAAATTATCCGTATTGGCATATGATATGATCTCATACTTAAAAGATCCTAACAACTCCACCAGAAAACTCTCAAGTCTGACAAACACTTCCAGTAAAGTAGCAAGGTGCAAAATCAGCTTACAAAAATCAGTAGCTTTTCGGTATGCTAATAATGAACTTGCTGAAAAAGAAGTCGGAAAACAATTCCATTCACAATAGCCTTAAAAAATAATAATACCTAGGCATAAACTTAATAAAAAATGTTAAAGATCTTTACAATAGAAACTATAAGACAGGCCCTGGAAGTTGGAGCAGGGGTGATGGAGGTAGTCTCTTTGCTATCTGACATAAGTACTCCAAGGGCCCAGACTGCAGCAGAGCTGCAGGGGATAGGATCAACAGATTTCAACAATAAACACAACATAAGTGTGCTGTACTAGTAGAATCAAATGAGGAAACAGTGGATTGGTGGAGCTATGGGCCTCGGCTTTTTGTGGAGGGATAAAATTCACTGATGATAAGTACTTGGGCTCTCATCTTCTGCAAAAGTGAGTCCTTCAGGTGAGCAATTTGCTATATTTGACTACTTGGGATTGACTACTTGGGATTGACTACTTGGGATTTGCTATATTTGACTACTTGGGATTGAAGGACAAGTGAGGCCTCAGTAAAGGGAAGAGTAAAAACCATGGAGACGATGAGGTCAGTGGGAGCTTCCTGCACAGAATCTAGGATACTGTAAGTTCTCCATGAATGCTTATGGAATGAACGAACTTGTAACTTCCATTCACTTGAGAAGATGATGGACAGATAATAGCCATGCTTCAGTGAGTGTAGAAAATAAGGAAAATCATGAAATTCTTTCTTCAAAACAAAATACAAGGAGTGGAGTGCAGCTTTAATTAACAAGAAAAGTGGGATGGCACAAGAACAAATGACCAAATAACAGAGACTAAATTGACAAAGCAGATGAAATGGTGGGGCAACTCTCCATAATCCTTGGCACCAGCTAAGACAACAACAGAGGGCTTTGGAGGATACAGAGCCCTTTGGAAGGTGCACAGCTGAAGTAAGACCCAGGGAAGCCATCCCTGACAGCAGGCAACTGGCAGGGGGAAAGGCAGCACCATTTGCAAGGGTGTGGGGCTGAAAAGAGACCCATTGGACCCATCCCTGATGCCAGGTGGCTGGAAGGAGACAAGGTACAGCCACCATCAAGAGTGCCTGGCTATCGGTGCAGTGGCACATGCCTGTGATCCCAGTAACTTGGGAGGTGGAGGCAGGAGGATTGCAAGTTCGAGACCAGAGGCAGTCTTTGTAATATAGGGAGACCCTGTCTCAAAGAGTGTAAAAAAAAAGGGGGGGGTTGGGGATGCAGGTCAGTGGTAAAGCACTTGCAAAGCATGTAAGCTTGAGGCCCTGGATTCAACAGCCAGTACCGAAACAAACAAACAAACAAACAAAAAAAGAGGATCAGGCTGAAGAGTAAACCAGGGGGCCATCCCTGTCACCAGGCCAATGGAGATGGACAACGCATAGCTGCCTGTAAGAGTGCACAGCTCGACAACAACCCAGTAGGACAATCTCTGATGCTGTGTGTCTGGTGGAGGGCAAGGCAGAATTACCAGCAAAGGCACATGGCTGACCAATCCATCGGGGCCATCCCTAATGGTGGGTGACTGGCAAGGGACAAGGCAATACCATCTGCAAGGGTACACAGCTGAACAATGACCCAGCAGGTCAACCCCTGACAGCAAGTGGCTGGAATGAAATATGGTGGTGCACTCAGCAAAGACACACGGCTGAAGAAAGGTGTGCTGGGTCCCTCTCAGATGGTCATAGCTGGTGGGAGGCAAGGTGGACAAAGCAGATGTCTGCAGGACTCTATGAAGAAGAAGCCAGATGATACGGGCCCACTGTTAAGGTATCGGACTCAGGGATTGTGTCTTTTTTTTTTTAAGTGGGGAGACACAGTCACTGCCCTGTCCACTGAAGTCATTGGAACCATGAGCTGCAGGGAGGGAAACTGAAAGGTGATGAGTTTGGGAGATAGAGAAGAGTGGCAGGCTCTGCTGGGTCCCTGAGCCTAAGAAAACTTGTTGAGTATAGAACACTTTTGGGGGCAGGTACGGCTTGTGACATGAAGTTTGAAGAGCCTATGATACACAGTTTAGGCTGTGGTGTGATTGGGGGCTGGAAATGAAAGGGATGGGCTGAAACTGAGGGGGCAGTGTTGAATGCAGAAAATTCAGCAGAACATAGGCACTGGATACTGAGGTTGCAAAATACAGGGATAAAGGAGGGAGAGAGAAGTGCCAGTGCCCCATCATTTCCCAAATTTACAGGAACGTCAGGGGATAATCTGTTTACACACAGATGAGGTAGGACCTAGCACCCAGATCAAGCAATAGGCAAGCCTAAAAGCAAAACACAAAACATGAAAGGACATGCTGGATAGGAAGATCCTATAGACCAAAACACCTCAACAAACGTCAGGGTAGCCAGATTTCTGGAGATGCTTGATGGAGAATTTAGAATCCTGCTTATAAATATACTAAAAGATCTCAAAGGTATCACCTTGAAAGTAATTTGATTCACTTGACAAAAAGATATCTAATTTGGAAGAAAAATTCTTGACAGAAACAGAAATTTTGAAGCAGAATCAAGCAGAGATTCTTGAGATGCAAAGTAAATTAAACCAACTTAGCATTACAATAGAATCTTCAGTTTTCAGACTAGATAAAGGTGAAAAAAGAATAGATGAAGCTGAGGAAAAGGCAGAAGAGCTTATTTACTCACATGTCAAGATAGAAAAAAGATGAAACAGTGTGACCAAGGTTTTTAAGAGATATTTGATAAAATGAAGAAATGAAATCTAAGAACTCAGGGGGTCTATGAAGGAGCCAAAAACAACACAAGATAATTAGAAAATATATTCAAAGAAATATTAGATGAAAACTTTCCAAACCTAAGGTAAGAACTGGATATATATACAAGTGAAACATTCAGAAGCCCAGAATAGACCAAAACAGATCCTGCCCATGACACATTTTAATTGGGATGCTAAATCTAGAGAGCAAAGAAGCTATTTTAAAAGCTACAAGAGAGAAATGCCAACTCACAAAGGCAAACCCATCAGAATAATAGTGGACTTCTCAACAACAATGATAAAAGCAAGGAAAGCTTAGACAGATATCATCCAAGTCCTGGGAAAGAATAACTGCCAACCAAGATTACATTACCTAGTGAAGTTATCTTTTAAAATAGATGGTGAGTACAAGACATTCCATGATATTGCCTTGTTTAAACAATTCAAAGCCACCAAGCCAGCACTGCAAAGGATCATCAATGAAATACTGCATATAGTAGGGGTAAGACAACCTCAAATAGATCAAAGAAATGAATAAGGAACATGAGAGGAACTTAAGAAAGAATAGGACAAATATGAATTAAAAACAGTAACAAGTACCAAACTGATGAAGAATAATAAGTATCTCTCAGTAATTACTTTCAATGTAAATGGTCTTAACTCACCACTCAAGAGACAGAGATTGGTCAATTGAATTAAAAAACATAAACTCTTGATATGTGGAATTCAAGAGACTCACTTCATCCATACAGACCATAAAAGGCTGAAAATTAAAGGCTGGAAAACAATATACCAAGTAGGTGGGAAAACAAACCCAAAAAAATAGCAGGAGTTGTGATACTAACTTCAGATAGATCAGATTTCAATTCCAAACTGATCAGAAGAGACAAAGAAGGGCATTACATATTACTAAAAGGAACTGTCACCAGAAACTCATAGATTACTTAATATTTACTCATCAAATGCAGGGGCACCCAGCTTCATTAAACAAACTTTATTGGAGATTAAGGAACACATTGAGTCAGACACAATAATTATGGGAGATTTCAATACCCTACTCCTGCCAAAAATAGATCATCAAAAGAGTCAACAGAGAAGCGATGGACTTAAATAGCATCACTGACCAACTAGACCTTACAGATGTCTTCAGAATATTCTGTCCATCAGCTATGGAATACACATTCTTCTCAGTACCCCATGGAACATTTTCTATGATAACCCACATTTAGTCCACAAAAATGGCCTCAACATAGTGAGACCCTGTCTCAAAAACAAAAGTCAAAATAATGGGCTGAGGGCGCAGCTCAGTGGTCCAGCACTTGCAAAGCATATAGGCACGAGGCCCTGGATTCAACCCCGAGTACCGAAAAAAAAAAAAAAAAAAAAAAAAAAAAAAAAAAAAAAAAAAAAAAAAAAAAAAAAAAAAAAAAAAAAAAAAAAAAAAAAAAAAAAAGGCCTCAACAAATACAAAAAAGTATAAATTATCTCCTGTACCTTATCAGATCACAATGAAATAAAACTAGAACCCCAAAACAAGAATTTCAGAAATTTTACAAATTTATGGAGATTAAATAATACACTGCTGAATGATCAATGGGTTATTGAAGAAATCAGAGTGGAAATTTTTAAATTCCTGCAATCAAATGAGTTTGAGAACACATCCTTCCAAAATTTATGGGATATAGCAAAGGCCATAGCCATAAGTGCCTTCATCAATAAGTTAGGGAAGGCTCAATTAAGTAACTTAATGACACATCTCAAGGCATTAGAAAGTCAACAACAATCCAATCTCAAAAGGAGCACTCAAGCAGAAATTATCAAGGTCAAGGCATAGATATCCCAATTAGAATCAAAAAATATAATTCAAAGAGTTAATGGACTAAGAGCTGGTTCTTTGAAAAGATTAATAAAGTACATGCTCCCCTAGCCAGTCTCACCAAAGAAAGAAAAAAGGCCCAAATTGAAAAAAGTAGAGATGAGAATAGGGTCATAGCCACTGATACCAATGAAATCCAGAAAATCATCCAACAGTACATTGAGAAATTCTATTCCTGCAAAAACAAAAGTACAAAAGAAATTGATATGTTCATTAACACATATGAGTTACCAATATTAAGCCCAGAAGACATAAGCAATCTAAACAGACCCAATATATTCACCCAAATGGGAAGGTAATAAAAAGTCTCCAAACAAAGAAAAGTCCAGGCCCCGAAGGGTTCACAGCAGAATTCTATCAAACCTTCAAAGAAGAATTAATCCTTACTCTGTTCATACAATTTCAAAAAGTAGAAAAGGAAGGGTACTCCCAAACTCATTGTATGAAACCACCATCACCTTGATACCAAAACCGGGCAAGGACTCTTCAAGGAAAGAGAACTATAGATCAATTTCCCTAATGAACATAGATGCAAAAATTCTCAACAAAATCCTGGCAAACCAAACTCAGCAACACCTAAAAAAGATCATATACTATGATGAAGTGGGTTTCATTCCACAGATACAAGGCTGAATCAATGTACAAAAATCAATCAATGTAATTTAACATATCAAGAAACTTATAGACAGAAATCACATGATCATCTCAATGCTGAGAATGCCTTTGACAAAGTGCAACTCCCTTTCATGATAAAAACCCTAGAGAAGATGGACATAATAGGGAAATACTTCAACATCATAATGGCCATTTATGACAGACAGACATACAGCCAATATCATATTAAATGGGGAAAAATTGAAACTGTTTCCTCTAAGATTAGGAACAAGACAAGAATGTCCGCTATCTCTCTCTCTTATTCAATATTGTGATCCAAGTCCTAGCCAGAGAAATCAGATAAGAGAAAGAAATCAAAGGGTTACAGATAGGCAAGCAAGAGGTCAAATTATCCTTATTCATGGACAACATGATCCTTTACCTAAAGGACCCCCAAAATTCCTCTAGAAAATTTAGATCTAATTAACTCCTTCAGCAAAGTAGCAGGATGCCAAATTAGCACTCAAAAATTAGTAGTCTTCCTTTACATCAATTATGAACAGGAAGAGAGGAAAACTAAGGCAATAATTCCTTTCAGAATGGCTCATGAAAAAAATTAAATACTTAGGAATCAATCTAACCAAAGACTCTGAAGATCTCTATAAAGAAAACTTCAAAATATTAAAGAAAGAAATTACAGATGATACTAGAAGATGGAAGGACTTCCCCTGCTCAGGGATTGGGAGAATCAATATTGTAAAAATGGCTATACTACCAAAAGCAATTTACAGATTTAATGCAATTCCCATTAAAATCCTAATGACAGATTTTGCAGAAATTTAAAAAATTCCCAAAATTCATATGGAAACTGAAGATCATGTATAGCCAAAACAATGTGAAGCTGCAAAGCTAGCATAGGTGGGATCACAACACCTGACTTTAAACTATACTACAAGGCTATAATAGAATAAACAGCTTGGTTGTGGCACAAAAATAGGCTTGAAGACCAACGGAACAGAATTGCAGATCCAGAGATACACTCATGTAACTATAGCCACCTGATCTCTGACAAAGGCACTAAGGACACACAATGGAGAAAAGATAACCTTTTTAGCAAATGGTGTTTGGAAAATTGGATATCCATCTGCAGAAAAATAAAAATAAGCATGTATCTGTCAATTTGCACGAGAGTCAACTTGAAATGGATGAGACCTCAACATAAAACCAGAAACATTAAAACTCCTCAAAGAAAATATAAGAAACATGTTCCAACACATAGCCATAGGAAAGTATTTCCTTAATAAGACTCCAATTGCTCAGGAATTGGCACCAAGAATTGATAAATGTTATTACATGAAATTTAAAAACATCTTTACAACAAAGAAATGATCAACAGAGTTAAGGACGAGTCTACTGAAAGGGAGAAAATCTTTGTATTCTACACATCGGACAGAGGACTAATTTCTAGAATTTACAAAGAACTCAAGAAAGCAAATCCCAAGACAACAAATAAATGAATACACAAGTGGGAAAAGGAAATTAACAGACATTTCTCAAATGAAGAATTTCGTAGGGCTAAGAAACCCATGAAAAATGCTCAATATCCTTAGCCATTACAAAAATGCAAATCAAAACAACACTGAGATTCCATTTCCCTGCAGTAAGAATGGCCAAAATCAATAAAACAAGTAAAAACAAATGCTGGTGACGATGTGGAGAAAAAGGGCCCCTTTTACACTACTGGTAAGACTGTAAATTAGTTCAACCAGTTTGGAAATCAGTATGGAGATACCACAGAAAATTAAAAATAGAACTGCCATACAACCCAGCTATACCACTCTGGGGAATATAGCCAAAGAGAGACAAGTCATCATGCATCTCCATATTTAATGCAGCACTTCTCATAATAGCAAGGATGAGGAACCAACCAAGATGCTTAGCAACAGAAGAATGTATAAAAAATTGTGCTACATATACACAATGGAATATTAGCAATAAAAAATGAAATAATGTCATTTGCAGCAAAATGGATGGAACTGGAGAATATCATCTTAGTGAATGAATACAAGCTCAAAAAGAGAAATATCTTCTGTTCTCACTCATATGTGAGAGCTGAATCTTACTTAAAGGAATAAAAAACCTATACATAAGTCAATATATAAATGTGAACAATTAAACCTAGTCAAGAAGGGAAAATATAGCAGAGTAGAAAGGAGGAAGGGGACTACCAAAGGAAAGCAAAAGTTTTGGAGGGTGGAAAGCAGAGGAAAAACAATGCTAAGGGATAAGCAGGGAGAGGATAATCTCATGTAAATGATGCAACATGGGGAAAATAGGTGAATATAACCCATATATGCATACAAGTTATACTATATTTTAGTCAAAAGTTTTCATAAACTTTATCAGTTGATGAAAGTGTAACCAAAAGTGATGTAATAGTTGCACAATGAAAAAATCAAATGCTGTATTATTACTCTGTACCCCACCAACATTTATCAATAAAGGGAAAAAAGAAAACTATAAGACATTGAAGAAAGAAATTGAAGAAGACACCAGAAAATTTAAAGACCTCCCATGTTTATGGATTGGCATAATTCATATTTTAAGATGGCCATATTACCAAAGGCCTACAGCTATACCATTGTGGCATCTGATCCTGTCCTATCTTGGAAACCAAGCAGGGTCGGGCCTGGTTAGTACTTGAATGGGAGACTGCCTGGGAACACCAGGTGCTATAGGCTTAGGAGAAGGACCCAGCAGCCCAGTCCTAAAAAACAATCAGCCATTGAATACTCTATGAGTAGCAGAGAAGCACTAACAATAGTGTTTCACCTGTTGTACATAGGGTCGCTACAAGTTGGACACCGACTTGACAGCACCTAACAACAACAAACTTCACATGCAAGCATAAAAGACCCCGAACAGATGAAGCAATTCTGAGAAAAAAAGCAATGATAGAGGTATCATAACACCTAATTTCGAACTATACTATAGAGCCATAGTAACAAAGCAGCATGGTACTAGCACAAAAACAGACATGTAGACCAGTGGCATAGAACAGAAGCCCCAGAAATAAGCCCACACAGTTATAGCCATCTGACAAAAAGTGCCAAAAACATACATTGGGAAAAAGACAACGTCTTTACCCAGTGGTTCTGGGAAAATTGGGTATCAACATGTAGAAGGCTGAAAGTAGATCTCTTTCTCTCACCTTGTACAAAAATCAGTTCAAAATGGATGAAACACCTTAACTTAATACCTAAACCTTCAAAACTATTAGGGGAAAACATAAGAAGAATACTTCAAGATATAAGCACAGGTATGACTTTCTGATTCCAGTAGATTGGGAAATAATAGCTAGAATTAAGAAAGGGTATGGCATCAAACCAAAATGCTTCTGTATAGCAAAAGAAACAACAGAAGAAAAAGCCTGCATGCAGCTATTTATCCAATTGTTGTTGTTGTTAGGTGCCATCGATTCAGTGTCCAACTCATAGCAACTCTATGCACAACAGACAAAACACTATTGTCAGTGCTTCTCTGCTAATCATAGGGTTTTCAGTGGCTGATTGTTTTGGGGGAGTGGGTTGCTGGGTCCTTCTCCCAAGCCTATAGCACCTGGTGTTCCCAGGTGGTCTTCCATCCAAGTACTAACCAGGTCTGACTCTGCTTAGCTTCCAAGATCTGATGGGATCAGATGCCACAGTGGTACGGCTGTAGGCCATTTATCCAACAGAGGATTAATATTCAGAATATAAAAAGAATTCAAAAAATTAACCACCTGAAAAAACCTCATTATGTAATCTAATCAATAAATGGGCAAATGAACTGAACAGACACTTTTCAAATGAAGAAGTATAAATGGCCAATAAAGTACATGAAAAAATACTCAACATCTTTAGCCAGCAGGAAAATGCAAATCAAGACAATGGGATTCCATCTCACCCAGTCAGAATGGTTATCAACAAGAAAATAAAAACCAACAAAATCTGTTGAGGATGTAGGGAAAAAGAAACTCATATGCTGTTGGTGGGAACATAAATTAGTCCAACCACTACCAAAATAAGCACTGAAGCTCCTCAAAAAATCAAAATTAGAACTTCCATATGATCCAGCTATACCCCTCCTGTATATATACCCAAAGAAATCAAGTCACTGTACTATAGAGATACATGTTTATCACAGTACTAACCACAATAGCCAAGCTATGCAATCAACCTAGGTGCCCATCAAGGGATGAATGGATAAAGAAAATATGGTATATATACACAACGGAGTTTTACTCAGCCATAAAGAAGAATGAAATTACATCATTTACAGGAAAATGGATAGAACTGGAGATCCTTATGTTAAGCAAAATAAGGCAGGCTCACAAGGAAAAATATTGCATGCTTTCTCTGATAGGTGGAATTTAGGGAGAAAAAGACATGAGACTGAAATGGGGAACTACCAGGCATTTGGAAAGGGAAATGCTGAAAGAGAGAAGGTAGGTAAGGAAGGGTAACAGAATGAATATGATCCAAGTATGTTATATGCACATATGGAAATGTAATAATGAAACCCATTACTTTATACAATATACATTAATAAAAAATAAATTTCAAGATGAATTTTGAACTGAGTGTAGTGGCACATGCCTGTAATCCTAGTGACTTGGAAGGCAGAGGCAAGAAGATTGCATATTTGAGGGCAGAGGCAGCCTGTGTAACTCAGTGAAACTCTTGTCTCAAGACATAAAATTAGAAATGGGCTGGGGGTGCAGCCAAGTGGTAGAGCACATGCCCTAGGTTCAACCCCCCAATTACTTAAAAAAAAACGAACTTTGGAGGAGCATTCAAACCATAGCAGTGTGTTTGGGTTTTAAAAATATTTTCTAAACAAAATGCTTCTGATAGCCATATGCTATAAAAGTAAAGTTCTATAGATTTGGAAAACTTCCTTTTTTGTAAAAGAAAATTATATAATTCATACTCAAGTTCAAGAGTACTATGAAACACTTTACCACAAGAAAAACAGTGAAATTTATATAGAAGATTTTGAAGGCTACATATTATCTCTTTATAAATTATTATAAAGACTTACTATGTACTGACATAGTGCTGGGCAAGCAAGGCACAGTGTCAGGGAGTGTTTCATCTGTTATACAATAGGGTCACTATAAGTCAGACCTGACTTGATGGCACCTAACAATAACAACACTATGTAAGAAAATTTATTGTAATCTATAAATTTCCTTAACCATACAAAGTACATCACAGTTAATGCTAACATACAAAGAAAGTAAACCAATGAATAAGAAAGCCAATCTCAGCCTCTCTGACTTGCAAAATTCTCTCACTCTTCCCTTAATGCTTCTTTTTTAAAATTGGAAATTTTTAATGTGCAACTTAATGTATTTCATTATGACATGTATTTCATTGTGACATTTCCATATATGCATTTCATTGTACACTGCTCACATAACTTCCCTCTCACCCTTTCATGACCCTCCTTCCCTATTCCCGCCCCACCACCAATGATCTCCTTTCCACTTGCATGTCTTTCTGTGAGAATATTTATCTATGTACGTGCATCCCAATTTTGATTTAAGCCCAAACATTTTCTATAGTGATCTACCTTTTTACATTCTCAGCTGTATTACATGAGTAATCTAGTCCACTTACATTATTGACAGCCTTTGGTATTACTGCGTTTTTTTTTTTTAAGCTATTCTTGTAGTTTTTTTTCTACCTTCTACTTTTTTTCCCCACAGTACTAATAAAGTTGTGCTGCTTACATTGAGGTTGACCCCTCCCTGCTTCCTCCCTCCTCATTGACAGTCCTCTCCCTCCCGTCATCACTTCCCTTTGCTAGATCCCTCCCTCCTTCTTTCCAATCCTTAAATGGTCCCTTCTACACTAAGTTTAACTGAGCTTTTTATTATGTTTCAATTTACATATAGGATTTTTTCCTTTCTTTAAGTTTGATTCAGCTCCCACATATGAGTGAGAACATACGGTACTTCTCTTTTGGGGCTTGTGTTTGTTCACTTAAGATGATGTTCTCCAATTCCACCCATTTTGCTGCAAATGACATTATTTCATATTTTTTAATTGCTGAGTAGCATTCCATTGTGTATATGTACCATAATTTTTTTATCCATTCTTCTGTTGATGGGCACTTTGGTTAATTCCATATCCTTGCTATTGTGAAAGTGCTACATTGAATACGGAGATGCAGAGGTCTCTGTGGTATGATGACTCATCTCCTTTTGGGTATATTCCCAATTGTTGTTGTTAGGTGCTGTCGAGTCGGTATCCGACTCATAGCGACCCTCTGTACAACAGGGGAAACACTATTGTCAGTGCTTCTTTGCTGTGCATAGGGTTTTCAATGGCAGATTGATTTTTGGAAGGGGGTTTCCAGGTCCTTCACCCAAATATTCCCAATAGTGGTCCCTTAACAATTATTAAAGGACATATTAATGTCTAAAAAAAATAGACCAAGTGAAAATACCAGTCCATAGAGAAGAACAAAGACCTTATTTCCTACTTTATTTATAAAAGAGCACCCATTATCTTGCATACCCATTGGGATCATTAGATGTCATTGAGTTGTAGCCAACCCATAGCAACCCTATGTACAATAAAACAAAACACTAGCCATACACACAATCTTTTTACATTTGAACCCAATGGTGCAGATGGTGTTTTTTCTCATTTGGAGTCATGCCATATCAGCAAAAGGAGGTCCCAGGGGATTTACTCCATTCTCATCATTAACATTGGCTCTACTTTGAGGAGTCAACTCTTCCTCAGTCATTTCTTGAATGCCTTCTAGCCTGGGGGCCTCATTTTCTGGCACCATATTTGACACTGCCTCTGCTATTTATAGGGTTTTCAATAGCTAATTGTTTCAGCAGTGGGCTGATGGGTCCTTCTCCCTAGTCTGTCTTATCTGGAAGCTCAGATGAAACCTATCCACCATAGGTGGCCCCATATATATATTCCCCAAAGTGAGTCAGAATGGGGAAAATTGCAGGATTCCCACATATATATATATATATATATATATATATATATATATAT
>VMDO01011687.1:0-65449 GCA_007922755.1 Pedetes capensis
TGTAACTCTCCGCTCCCACTCCCTCCCTGAGCTGGTATTTTTCCACCCTCATCCCCTCTCTACCCCGCCCCTACCCAAAACCGATTTTAAAAAAGCCTGCTCTGACTCAATAAAGTGACTCTTGACAAGTGAACATTTGCTTGAGTCCGTTTCTCTCTCTCGCCCATCTCATTTCAGGTTCTGGTCCTCCTCGCCCCCGAGAATAACCAAGTTCCGCGGGACGGGACGATAGCTTAGAAGGATTTTTCTCACACAGCCCACAGTCCTGTTAGGTATTTGATGGACAGCCTCCCAGGCAGCGATTCCAGGACCCTTGAGACTTCCCCCTGGGGGCTTTGCCAGCTCTCAGAGCCTCAGGGCCTCCAATGGAAGATTCTGGAAATTGTGTCCATTGCATGACTCACCTGTCCTTGTCCAGAACTCAGTCACCAACTCTACAGAACCGAAAGGTATGCAGTGTGGGCTTCTTAGGTGTTGAACGGGACAATGGATGGGCTGGAGGACCATCCTAGGGAGGCCCATGGGTGGAACACCCCTGTAGGTGAGAAAGGAGGGGCTCCTCACGCAGGGAAGAAGGAGGCTGGGAACCAGCGCTTTTCTTCTCTTAGCAAAAGGAGTTTGGGGTCCTGTGAGCGTGGTGCAGAATCCTTCCCTGCAGCCCTAACTGACCTTCCCAGGTTCATCTCTTGCTAGGCAGCACTCAGCTCACCTTTCCTGCCCCACGCACTTCACACTCTGGCCAGCAGAACCTCTGGTTCGCTGGTTCATCTCTGCATGTGTCACATGTGTTCACACCTTTGGGCCTTTGCAAATGCTGTTTCCTGTCTGAAACACCCATCTTCCTCTCCACCACAGGAGTGAGCACAGGTGCCTTTTCTGTGAGGCTTTGCCAGGACTTCTTCCTCCAGGCAGAGTTCCTTACTGCCTCTTTCATGCTGCCCCAACATTCCTGGAGTTATTTAATTATAACTACTGTGTTGCATATCTGCAGCCATAGCACCCTGGCATCTGATCCCACCTGATCTCAGAAGCTAAGCGGGATTGGCCTGGTTGGTCCTCAGATAGGAGACCACCTGGGAATACCAGGTGCTGCAGGCTAGGGAGAAGGACCTGGCAATCCACTTCCAAAACAATCCCCCTTTGAAAATGCTATAAGTAGCAGAGAAGCACTGACGTAGTGCCGGGCATATGGTACAATTTCAGAGTGTTTCAGTCTATTGTACATTGGGTCCCTATGAGTTGGACCCGACTTGACAGCATCTAACAACAGCTGTGTTGCATCCTTTTTATTTTTATTTTTCTACTTGCTCTATGATTTTTTTAGATGTCCCACCCCATGCTGTGAAATGTTGGGGGAAAATAATTGAGACAGATACTTTGGAATCCTAATAAGAATATTAATGTCTAACTGAAGAACCAGGTCAAGCATCAACCAGAAATTTACAATATAGTAAAAAGCTGGAGTTTTACTTCAGAAAAAATGGAAAATTATGTGAAAATGTCCTATATGCATCATTCACCCCTGGAAAGGTATAAAAGCTAAAAGAAAGCTTAAGTAACAACCCGAGGCCAAGAGAGCTATGACCCCAAGCGCTCTGCCCCTCTCTCCACAGTGAGAGGTTGGATGCTCCAGAAAAGACACAAATGAGCTCAATGAGGGTCTCAGATGGAGTGCAGTCCCCAAGCCATTGCATGGAGGAAGTCGAATATTGTGGAAAGACGCAGGAAAGGAAGAGGCTTACATTACCATTTCATTGCCCAGACTAGACAAGGTGCATCCTTCTCCAGGGAATGTGTGAAGATCTGGGTTGAGGTTTTCTCCCCATTCTTCTCTCCCTGTAAATGAACCTGAATTTCCACCTTCCCAAAGTCAGCACACACAGCCACGGTTCGAAGGAAAATTTCCATTCCCATGATGGGTCACCATAAAAAGCACTGGCAGAACCTCTTCCTCATCACCTTGGCATTTATGACTGTAAGCTTTGGGACGTTCAGGGGAAGTGAGTTCACCTTATATTCAGGCTTTCTCATTTTTTTGCCTTCCCCATTTCATGTGCCTGTGCTTCTGTAAACTCACAGTCCCTCTGGCTCCCTCTCTCCTGGCTCTGATCTCCCCAATGCCTCAGGCCAGACCTTCTAAGACAAACTTTCCTAGCAGTCAATGCCATGGTGATTGCTCCCAGGACTATTAAAAATAGACCCTGTTCTGCTGCAGCAGCCCTTAAAAAATAAAAGATGAGTTCATTTTCTGCTTGGATTGTGGATTCAGACATTGAGTGACAGGCTCCCCTGTGTGGACTGCAGCAGAAACCTGTCACAGTGGGTTCTCCTGTCGCGTTGAACGTCCCTTTCATACGGTGATTTGTTTCCATTCTCAAGCTGAATAGGCAATCCTGTAATTTGTCAGCTACATCCATTTTCCCCTCTCTGGAAAAAGTTTCTCTTTGGTTTCTGCCAAGATTCTCTTTTGTCTCTGCAAGTTTCTGCCAAGGTGAGTGGTAGAAAGATGATCCTAGGAAATTAAACACCCAAAGCAACAGGCAACAGCAACAAGACTCACCTGTGGTGAGGCTGATCTCTATTTCATTTGACTGTTAATAACGGGAATTTTCCCCACTGCACTTCGCATGCTTTCTGACAATGACCTGAAGTTACTTAACCTTCGAGTTTTAGAAATAGCTTTCATTAAACTGAGAGAAAGGAGGAGGGATGCATAGCAAGAAAGATCTTAAGATCAAAGTGATGAGCTCTAAAATAAGGGAAGTATTTATGAATTCCCTTCCACATTTTTCAACCATTGTGTACCATATTTAGCACAGAAGTGGTGGGGACGACAAAGTGTGTTTACACCTGAGCCAGCCTCTGTTCTCTGTCTGCTGCAGACTTCAGGTCAGAAACCTGCGTCAGCTTCGAGCCCCAACACTGGGCAAATGAGCTGTTCAGAGGGAAAAGTGGTGCCCTCGAGAGAGACCTGGGGCCTCACTCCAGGTCTGACGCTGAATGCCTGTCTGACTTTGAACAGATTCTTTCACTTCTTGAAGCCTCAGTTTCTTCACCTGCAAAGGGAGGAAACTGAACAGGGTCATCTTCAAGGATGGTCTTTGGGCATGTCCCTTTCTAGTCCCCATGTCACATTCTCTGAAAAATCAATTCTGCCCCCCACTCAAGTCACTGGAAAATGGTGACCACTGTAAAGTGGATCCTCTGTTGGTTTCTCTTACTATTTCCAATTTTGAAGCCATGCATGTGGGGGTAGCCTTTGTGTGGGGGTCACATTATAACAAAAAGGCCTTAACACAGGCATGATGGAGAGTGGGCAGCTTTATAGTCTGGGCTGCCAGACCTCACACAGCCATCCCAAGATAGGTTGAGAGGGATTCTTTCATGCCGAGGACTCCTTCTTGGATTTGCAAGCATTTTGGTGTTTGCAGTTTAAATTGCAACATGCAAAATCAGTTTTTCCCCCCCAACTAGACACTTTTGCAAAACTGAGTGCTCAAAGCCTGGTTGTTTGAACTTGTTGTTAGGTGCCATCGAGTCAGGTCCAATTTATAGCAACCCTATGAACAACAGAAGGAAACACTCCCCAACACTGTGCTACACCCCGCAGTATGTCAGTGCTTCTCTGCTATTCATAGGGTTTTTAGTGACTGATTGTTTCAGGAGTGGGCTGCCAGGTTCTTCTCTTGTTTTTGCAGTGCCAGGAATGGACCCAGGGCCTTAGAGAGCTCAGAGCAGCACTCTACCAAGTGAGCTAAAACCCTGCCCTGTTTGAATTTAGCTGTGCTATAAACTCCCCTTTGTGCAGATTTCAAGTAACATATTATTTGCCTTTAGTTCCATTTTGTAACAAAGAAGCAAATAATGGAAACACAATTTCAGAACAGGAATTAAAAAAAAAAAAAAAAAAAGGACCATGACATGGGTTTTGCTTCGTGCCCTGAATCACTTGATTTGTGCAATAGTTGGTCTACTCATCTTTAATGGATTTTTCTGTGTGTCAGGTAGAGTGCTGGATGTCATGGTGTGTGTGGGCGTGGGTTTGCGTGTGCTTGTGTGTCTTTGAGTATGCATGCACACATGTAAGGATGGGCAGCAGAGATCCTGCTTGCTGCTGAGCTGACACCCGTGCCGAGAAGATGTGGCTGGTGAGTGGGATGAAGCTCTCTGGACAGCAGCTGCCTGGAGGTTCTGAGGGCTCCAGGAAGCCAACTTGGCCCAAAGAAAGAGGCCCAGGTCTCCAGCCTGCAGCCCGCAGTACAGGTTTAATCAGCCATTAGATGAGGGGGTTCTCACTCTGTCACTCCTGATTCTTCTCCTGGCTGCCTTCCAATGAAGTCATATCCCAGGACAAATGTTTTCCTAAATAAGGGCCGTTTTCCTAAATAAGGGCCGTTTTCCTAAAGCTCTTGGAAGATGCTGGGGGCACAAGGAACACGTCTCGGGGGCCCCATCCACCACGATGTCACCAGTGGGCCTGACAGCCTTGTAAGGAGCACGTGCGCTCAGCATGTGCGGCAGAGGTGGCAAGCAGGCAGTGGGGCAGTGGTGTAGGATGTAGGCCTGTGGCCAGGCTCTTGGCAAGGCATTGCCTGGTGGTAGAGTCTGGGTCCCGTAACAAGGACACATTAATGAGCCCTGAGGACACACCCTACAATACTCAGGGCAGGGGGCACCAGACACAGGGAGCAGGTGAGGTCCAGAGCACCAAGCATTAGTGACAGAGGGTGAGATGTTAGTTTGCCCTCCTGGAGCTTATAATGCAGCTGGGAAAGTGTGACTTTGACAGCCGAAAACCCAGGAAACAGCAACACTTAGGATGTGGTCAAGCAAGAAACTGCTTTCTGGATGATGTCTGCTGTCGGGTTCTTCCTGGGGTTTCTCTCTTTCTGCATTGTGGGTGGAAGCAAGAGGTGGGTGCCCCAAAGCTGCACTTGGTGGCAAGACTGTGGCCAGAGAACAGAGCATCATGCACAGGAGAGAAGGACAGAGGTTTATTCACAAAGGAGGGGAAGGGAATGGAGGATTAGGGAGAGGGGAAAGGGGAGTTGGAGAAGGGACATGCTCAGCTGCTGTCTCTGCCTGGGGCAGAGACTCCCGGGCATCCTTGCTCTTCCAGCTCACAGGTTTCACCACTTCGGGGGCCCTGCGCTTGACTCCCGGAGTCTTGCCTTGTGAAGCTGTTGGTCTGTGTAGGATATCCAACATTGTAGAGGTCGGGGTCGGATAAAGGTGGCAGGTAGATGATGAAGGCAGGTTGGAGGAAGGTTGAAGACTAGGCTAGGCAGACAAGTAAATGGGCCTTGGGCTCCTAAGGAACTGTAAGGACCTGGTGAACTTATCTTGGATGGTGTTCAAAATGGCTGCTGAAAGCTGAGCTCCGGAGTTTATATGGCCTGATAGCCAGGCAATCAAGAGAACAGGGTTGGATCAGAAATGACCAATCGGGCACCAGGGAGGCTTTAGATGCTACCATACCTTGGGTGCCATCTTGGCCTACTTGATGGGAAGGGGGAAGAGTGAGATACCTGGATGTATAGCAAAGGTGATCCGTTGCTATCTTGCCCCATAGGATTCCAAGTGGGCTAGATGAGCTCCTGGGACCGGCCATGTTTGGGGTACTCTCTATCCCCCTGGGAATCCCAACAGTTGGTCTCATCACAGCAGTCTTCGAGGAGGTGGAACCTGACATGTGTGTGGAGTGCATGGGGTTTGGGTCTGGAAAGAGCCTTCCAGAGCAAAAAGGGCTTCAGGCCAGGAACAGGCACCCTGAGCCTGGGTCAGGGGCTGTGGACTATGTTTGGGATTTTCTTTTCCCCAGAGGGTGCCTGATCCATGCCTTAACTCATAAGGACGATGTTGTTTTTACCATTGGACAGGGGTGAACATTAGGGAGTCAGATGCAGTGCCCTGCCTGGATTCATGCAATCAAGGGAAGTGTGGGTGGCAGGTCTGTCCCCTGAGAACAGCAGGAAAAAGGTACATTCAACAGGTAGGAAACCCCAAAAGCCACGACGAGGGATTTGTGTGACATTATGCACATGAGGGGAAGTCACTGGAGATGTTTCCTGGAGAAGACTAATGTAATATTTTTTGTGGTCGGGCTCATTAATCAGGAGGCGAGCCACAGAGAACATGGAAATAAAGGTGATCCAGCCAGAGGGGTTTAGCTTAGTTGGTAGAGTGCAGCTCTGCATGCTCTGAAGCCCTGGGTTTGATTCCTGGAACTGCAGAAATGGGAGAGGGACCTGACAGCCCAGTCCCAAAACAATCAGCTATCAAAAACTCTAAATAGCAGAGAAGCACTGGCACAGGGTCAGGCATGCCACAGTGTCAGGGAGTGTTCTGTTCTGTTGTACAAAGGGTCACTGTGAATCAGACCCTACTTGATGGCACCTAAGGACAACAAGCTCAAGGGTAAATTTAGTAATCCAGGCCTTGGGAGTCCAGAGGAGAAACGTGAAACTTCACCAGCAAGGAGGCTCATGCCTCTGCGAGGTGTTCGGCATGTGGATAGCAAGTCTTCTGAGACTTAGAGGGCTCACCCAGGAAACGCTGCCTTCTCTTTGGTGGGCCAGGTTTTGGCAGAGCTGGGCTGGCCTCTAATCCAGGCCAGTCCTACCAGATGGGAGAGATCCCCAGGTTTAGCAAACTGAAATCGAAAGTGAAGCTCAGAACCTCCAAGCAGGAATGGGCCCAGCAGAAGGTAGATCTCTCTGTGACCCCAGAGTCCTCCTCAGCTCGTCACGGGAGTAGGCCAAACAGGAGACTTTAGCAAACCAGGAGCAGAGCCCCCCCAAAGTCCAGGGAGTACAGATCAGGGAGCAGGCCAAATATTTTTTATGTCCCTCCTATGGGAAAGGAGACAAAAGGAGGCGATTCAGAGCGAAGCCTTTTAGAATCACAGTTTTAACTAACTACGTCTTAGTGAATCTCAGTCTTTGGAAGTGATTAACACCATTTTCCATATGTGAGATCCTTAAGCTCAGTAAGTTACAACACCCCAATTCTCATCATCATGGAGTTTGTGCATGCGTGTGTGTGTGTGTGTGTGTGTGTGTGTGTGTGTGTGTGTGTGTGAAATTATCGAATGGTAAAATGTATCATTAATTTATTTTCCAGTGTCTATGTTAGACTATAACTATGATATACATCAAATGAATTTCATGGCTACAGTCCAAATGTAACAAATGAATCATTTAAGACTATCCATATGTTGGTGATGCCAAATTTTTCATTTTCTTCCATTTTATAAATACATCATATCTCAGCTCAAAATCAATCTATTAACCTTGAAAACATTTGGAGCTGGAATGAAGGTTTGCAGAGACCTTTGTGACCTTCCATGTGATATTAGTCATACTTAGCCATTATTATTGGCTTTGAGTAATGAGGAGCCGGTCGTGACAGGCACAGCCACGTGGTGCTCACTGATCAGCCTACTTCCGAGACCTAGGGGAAATGACGAGCATGCACAATCAGGTTTTTAAATCTTGAGTGTGTCTGCCACAAAGCTCCTGGCTTTTTAAAACAAATGTGAACATCTTGGCAGCTATGTTGATAAATTGCCCATAAAATTCTCCAGTAAAATCTTTGTGTTATGAGATAAGGAATTCTGTTTAGTGGATTTGAAGGGCACCTGAAGACTTCAGAAATGATGTGTCTGCCCTCTAAATTTCCACTGGGACAAGCCTGATGGATTTCCCAGGTGCCAGGACTGTTCACATTGCCTTGGGACCTGAGGAACAAGATATGTAGAAGCTTAGCAGCATTATTTTTTAAATTAAAATCCAAATAAATGTCTCAACTAAAACTGCCTTAGGAACACGTAAATATGTTATTATCCTCTGGATGAATTTTATATTGCATTATATTGATTTTAACACAATATAAAACATAATATAGATACTTTTGGATTCATGACATGAAAGAATAGTTAATGGTTTGCCCACATGGGACATATGAAAATACTTTTCTCAAATTCTGCAGTCCTGTTTCCTGGATATTCTATTGCCATACAACTAGTGGTGGGGAAACTTGCTGCCATAAATGGAATATTTGTCCCTACTTATTTGTTAGAGATAAAATTGAATAAAATAGTGCCATCCTTACTGTAAAAGAGACTACATATAAGAGATTTCAGGATATTTTCGGGTATATTATTTCTCTTAATTTAAAATGTTTGACATGCACACAGAAGGGGGATCATTCGTGGGAAGGAAGGGGATGGACTGGAGTGGGTAGGGGATGTGAGAGGGTAATGGGGGGCTGAACATGAGCCATGTACAATGATATGCATTATGGAAATGTCACAATGAATCCCATTGCTTCATGTTGGGGCTGTTAGGTGCCATCGAGTCGGGTCTGAGTCATAGCGACCCTCATAGGGTTTTCAATGGCTGTTTCAGGATTGCCCTGGGAGTGGATGGCCATGTCCTTCTCCCATTTTTTGCAGTCTTGTGGATTGAACTCAGGGCCTCAGAGAAGGCAGAGTGGCACTCTACCAACTGAGCTAAACCCTAGCCCATTAATTTATACACTAACTAAGAAATTACTAATAAACAAAGGTGTAAAAAGTTTCACACATGGATGATTTATTTTATTTGATATTTGTAAAGCACATATGTTATTGTTGGTAGGTGCTATCGAGCCGCATCTGACTCAGCGACCCTCATAGGGTTTTTAATGGCTGATTGTTTCAGGATTGCCTCGGCAGTGGATTGCCACATTCTTCTCCCATTTTTGTGGTGCTGGGAATCAAACTCCATACCCCAATGACTGCAGAGTGTTGCTCTACCAACTGAGCTAAATCCCAACCCTGTAAACTACATATAATTTAATAATATTAGCTGCAGAAGAACAGAAATACTAGTTTAACTCTAATGCTAAATGATAAATATCTTCTACTCCAAGATTTAACTGAGTTTTTACAAAGTTAGTTTTCTTGAATCTTACATATAGTAAACTTAAAGGAGAAGTACATTAATTTACATTAATTTAAAAATTGGGGCTGGGGCCGAGTGTGGTGGTGCACTTCTGTAATCCCAGTGGCTTAGGAGGCGGAGGCAGGAGGATCACAAGTTTGAGACCAGAGGCAGTCTGCGTAACTTAGTGAGACCCTGTCTCAAAAAGTGAAAAAATGGGCTAAGGGTGCAGCTCAGAGGCCCAGCACTTGCAGAGCATGCAAGCACGAGGCCCTGGGTTCAACCCCCAGTTCCACCAAAAAAAAAAAAAAAAAAAAAAATGGGGCTGGGGATATAGCTCAGTGGCAAAGCACTTGCCTAGCATGCACAGCGCCCTGAGTTCCATTCACAGCACGCACCAGAATATACATACATACATACATACATACATACATACATACATATACATACAGCTGTATATATAACATATACATACATATATTCATATATATGTTTGTGTGTATGTATATGTATGCTAGGTCAGCACTCTGCCCTCTGAGCTACATTGGTGGTAGTATGAATATATATATATATATATATATATATATATATATATATATCATAAATATAAATGTACTACATAATATAAAACACACACACATATATAATGGTTAAATCACATTATATATGTATAATGGTTAAATCACAACTGTAACTTGTTCAAATCTAGAAATTTGGGCTTAAAGATAAGCCATTTCAGGGAGAAGGGACAAGAAGAAAGGGTAATGGAAGAAAAAAAATCATGTATGTTGCCCTTAAGGCAAAATTGTAATGTACATATCTAGATAGATATACTCACAAAAAAGACAGGTAAGTAGAAAAGGGAATATTGGTGGGGAGGGAGGAGATAGGAAAGGAGGGTCATCAGAGGGTGAAAGTGAAGTTAACATGAGCAACGGACAATGAAATGCATGTATGTAAATGTCATCATGAAACCCACTAAGTTGTACATTAAAAATTACCAATAAAAAACGTTAAAAAAAGAGATAAGCCATTTCTCTCAAAACAATGGATAATGGGAAATTATTTTTAGTAAGTCTACTCTAGGACACTAGGACATACCCACGGAAAGAAAAAAATGAGCAATGGCCAGCTGTCCCTAGAAATTCTTCCAAGTAATTTGGAATCATGAAAATTTACTCCTCTGAGTTGATCTCTTTTGTCACCTTTTGGTATATATCTATATATCTATATCTATATATATATTGGCAGTACGGGTGGGGGAGATTGAACCCATGGTCTCATGCATGCTTTGCAAGTGCTCAACTGCTGAACTGCAACCCTAGCCCATTTTTCACTCTTTTTATCTTGAAGTAAGGTCTTGGTAAATGCCCAGCTTGGTTTTCCTAACTACTACATGGATCACCAAAAAAAAAAAAAAAAAAAAAAAGTTCTGAATAGCAGTATCAAAAGGAATATAGGTGGGCCCGTCTGATATACTTTCTATGTGTGCTTCTGAATATTTAATACAAAATTAGGTTTATTGTGGGTGCTCAATTTCTTTCTTTCTTTTCTTTTCTCTCTCTCTCTCTCTCTCTCTCTTTTTTTTTTTTTTGGTGGTGCTGAGGGGTTGAACCCAGGACCTCATGCATGCTTTGCAAGCAGTCTACCACTGAGGTGCAACCCTTAGTCCATTTTTAACTTTTTATCTTGAGACAGGGTCTTGTTAAGTTATGCAGGCTGTCTCTGGCCTCAAACTTGTGATCCTCCTGTCTCAGCCTCCCAAGTCTCAGGGATTACAGGCATGTGCCACCACACCCAGCTCAATTTTTCTTGAATTAAAAATTATAATTCCATTGGGATTCCTCAAAAAAGGAAGGATCTTTGACTTCCAGAAAAGACAGTGTCTATATAAAAGACAGGGTGTGTGTGTGTGTGTGTATATATATATATATACATATATATATATACACACACACTATATATATGTATACACACACTATATATATATATATAAACACACACACACTGTCTATATACACATATGTGTGTTTTTATATGTGTATATAATAAATACATATATATACAGTATATATATATATATATATATACATATATATATATATATATATATACTGTCTTTTCTGTGTGTATACACACACACACACACACACACATACATACATATATATATATGTATATTCTTTTTTGAGACAGGTCTCAGAAGGAAACCCAGGCTGGCCTTGACTTATGACCCTTCTGCTTTCATCTCCTGAGTGCCCAGATTACAAACGTGCAACCCTATTCTTGGCTACAAAGAAAGATCTTTTTGGGTGATTATAAGAAGGAACAATGGAGATCACAAGATACATTGGTTTCTATCTCAGAAAAGGACACAAAAGTCACTGCAGCTAAAGGATTTGCAAATAGCTTTGAGTCCTGTTGTAAAAGGGGATTAATCTTGGACATGCTATTAGATGACTTGAGATCCTGTGAGTCTTATCCCCACAATGCTTAGAAAAAGTGATAGAGGATTAGATTGTAAACTTGTCTGCGGTTAGTGTTGTTCCAGAAACATGTTTATAAAAAATAGTAGAATTTACTTTTAGCCTTTTATAAAAAGCGATAAACTTTGTGACAAGTACTAACGTGCATGTTTTAACCTGTTCGACTGTTTTGAGATGTTTTGGTTTAACTAGCAAGTACTTTATTAATGGTAGCTTACCTCATAGATCTTTTAATGACTTGGCCTAAGAACAAAATTAAACTTCCTGAATTTGATTTCTTTAAAACATATCTACCAAATGCAATTGCCCTTTCTGTCAAATAAGCCCTTACTGGCTTGTAAGTCTGAAGTGATTTTTTTCCTATCTCATTATGGTTGTTCTAAGACTCTTGACATTCTCTAAATCATCTTTCCCTGAGTACAAGAGGTCCACGAGGAAGTCAAGATCGATGATAGACTTCATCTCTCTTGAATTTTAATGCAAATGTCTGTTCCTCTAATCAAACAAAGGTTAAAAAAGGAAATCAAATTAGCTTATTACAAAAGCCAGCATAACTGAACTGACAAGAAAAATGCATTCTGCATGAAAAGTCTTTAATCAATATCTTAAATAAGAATGTCAGTAGAAAGAAGAGTTCACATGTGGTCAGTTTTAATCTGCTAATCAATATGTTCTTTTAGATAAATACTTGACCACAGCAGCTCAATAAGGCCCTGCCCATAAGAGTTTCTTTCTTTAAACCAAAATGAAACTAAATTACAGCATAAATGTAATATCCAGGGCATAACCTAAGCTGTGAGAGAATTCAAGGTTAGGGTTATCTCACTCCTAAATCATTGGGTATTAAATATTGGGGAGATTCTCTTTAGTACCTTGTCTCAAATACCAGTCCTCTGTGCAACTTAGTTGTTCAAAGGTAAAATGATGTTGGAAACCAGATTGCTTGTTAGAAACAGATTTAGATGCAGTTTTCCAGTCTGGGTTTTAATTTGGCTATCTGAAATTATTTAACGAAATAATATACATACAATATTGCCTAAACTTTGACAGGTTTTTAAACCAAGTCTACCAAAACAGAGTCATGTGGCAGAAGACTTGTTATCAATAAGTGTACCTGATAGTGTTCTATCAAATGCATAATCAACTACTGTCTGATTAGCACCTTTGGCATGCACAGTAGCAGCCATGTGTGTGGGCAGGTCATTTGCACTGCTACCAGCATAGCCTGGAATCTTCTACTTATTGAATATATGACTTTGGGCAAATCACTTAATTTTCCATAGTAGAAAGTAGGAATATGTATGGCGTCCACTTTGAAGGTCATTTTGGGGATTTCAGTATGTAATGTGTATAAAGATGCTCACAAAGTGCCCAACCCATTGTAAATGATAAATGGTAACTAGTACTAATTATTTTAGTTTGAATTGTGATGTTGGACCTATAAAGAAACACATATTAATGCACAGTGCTAACTTTACCAGCCCCAAAATAATAAATACAATTAAATAAAATTGGCTTTGGAATGGATCGTCAGACCATTAGATATGCTTCATCATAATCCATACTTTTATAGTATGTCTTTGATTTGCTTTTCTTCTCCTTTGCCATAAATGGGACAGTGAAAAATATACTTAAAAAAAGTTCTCCTTATCAAAAAGTAATTTTAGAAAGACATCACAATAGCTTAATTTGAGAAGCCCAAATAACCAAAATCTGCAAAGGTAATAAGAATTATTTCTCAGTTTCTGCATATAAAGTTATCTTAAACACTGAATGCATAGCTTTTCTTCCTTTATCTCCCCCCTTCTTTGAGATACAATTTCTTTTTACTCTTTCACAGGAATTTCTTTCTGAAAGTTTTATAAAACATTTTCCTTGAAAACCTTGTTTTTCTTTTCTTAATTCTGAAACTTTTAAATTAGTTTTTCTGTTAGTGTACAAATTAATGGGCTTCATTATGACATTTCCATACACGAATGTCACTGTACATGGCTCACATTCACCTCCCCACTACCTTCTCATGGCCCTTCTCCTGCTGATCACCCTTTTCCCCACAAATGGTCCCTTCTGCTTGCATGTCTTGTATATGTTGTTGTTGTTAGATGCCATCTAGTCCTGTTCAACTCATAGTAACCCTAATAGGGTTTTCCATGGCTGATTGTTTCAGGATTGCATCCAGAGTGAATTGCCATGTCCTTCTCCCATTTTTGCAGTGCTGGGAATTGAACCTGGGACTTCAGAGACTGCAGAGCAGCTTTCTACCAACTGAGCTAAATCCCAGCCCAACTTGTACATATATATTTATTATTATTATTATTATTATTATTATTATATTTACATTTATTTAAATCTAGATTCTGTTACCTTGACATGCACAATGAAGATGAAAAATATGTTTCCTTGAAGAGATATATACCATTGTCATCTCTCTGAGATAATTTTGAAGTGGTTTCTGGATAGAGTTGGAGGCATTTTCCAAGTATCAGTAAAACAAACAAGGAAAGCCCAGGGTAAATTTTTACATCAGGCAGCTACTTCTGCAACATTAGGATGCCTCTTGTAGCTGGGCTACTGCTCCCTGTTTTAATTCTTCTTAGATGACCATGTCAAGATTTCTAGACAGTATCCTTGGGAGCTCAGTGATTTGAATGTTTGAGCTATGTTAGCCAGTGTAACACGAGTACCCTTGAGTACTAGAGGCAGTGCTCCAATGAATGATAAAATATGTTAATTAGAATACTTTTAATGGGACTTGTTCCTGATCTATTGGGATATTTGATTCAAGGCCATGCCTATATTGGCATTATCACTTTTTAAATGGACAAAGTAATGAGATGACCAAGATGTGCAATTTCCAGTTTCAAAGTGCTTTGTTTAATCATTTCCACACTTATTATCTGATTTAATTCTCATAGCTGTCCTATGAAATAGATACTATTATTCACATTTTACAGATGAGGAAAACAAATCCACGGGAGATCAAGCATGTGGCCCAAGCTATGCAGCTGGAAAACTGCCAGAGCAAGATTTCACCTGGGCCCTTTCATTAATCTTCTCTGAACATAACATTGGTGAAAATTCCCAACATTTTTTCTCTTGTGTTTGAGGAAGCTGAATATAACAGAGGTCAAAGACAGGAATGGCTGATGCAATTGTGTTATAGTGCTTACCGTGTTTCTTTTCTTTTCTTTCCTTTTCTTTTCCTTTCCTTTCCTTCCCTTCCCTTCCTTTCCCTTCCCTTCCCTTAACCTACTTACTTACCTACCTTCCTTCCTTCCTTCCTTCCTTCCTTCCTTCCTTCCTTCCTTCCTTGCTTTCTCTTTTTTGTTTGTGTGGTACTTGGTACAACCCAGGGCCTTGCTCGTACCTTGCAAGTACCCCTGAGCTGCACTCCTAGCTCATCTTTTATTTGTTACATTGAGTCAGGGTTTACTAAGTTATACAGGTGGCTCTTGGACTCAAACTTGCAGTCTTCCTGCCTCTGCCTCCTGAGTCATTAGCATGACAGGTGTGTGTCACTGTGCCCACTACAGTATTTCTCTTTACATTTTAATTTTTGATTGACATATTAATTATACATATTAATGGGGTTCAGAGTGATATTTCAACACATGCATATAGTGTGCACTTATCAAATCACAGTAAACAACATTTGTTTCTCCTTTTCTTTTTCTTTTATCTTTTTCTATTTTTTCTTTGTTTTCAGTGCTGGCAATCAAACTCAGGGCCTCACACATGCTGGGCAAATGCTCTACTGTTGAACTGCACCCCTAATCCTCCTTAGCATTTTTCAATGTTGGAGCCTTTATGATTTTTCAAGTAATAATATTTAAAATTTTTATACATATGATTTTGAGGTAAAATCTGTGGCTTCAAGTAGTAGCAGTTGAGGTCTACATAGTTAGAAATGTTCTATTTTTACTGTGAAACTACAGGAATCAGAACCGAAAATAGGTAAGCTCAAGTTCTTAGGAGTCAGCTTCCTGTGATGCAGTATTTTGTGAGTAATCATGATGTTTGGAGCTTCAGCATTTCCAATTGTCTTGTCAATTTAAGATGCTCCCAGGTAATGAAGAATGACCTGTTAGGGCTGGCAGATTAGATACCAAGTAATTAGATTTGTTCCAGGCTTATCTGGTGCTGAGCAACAATTGCAAGCTTAGTCCCCCTGGGAGAGTCTTGCTTACTTTCTGGCTACTAAATTAGATGTCAAGGTCACTGCACTTCAGCCTGGCTCCTTAAAAATGTACACCTTCCAGAAGGGCAAGGCTTCCTTTCCCACAGAACCCAATGAATGGATTATTACTATTATCACGAGAAAGAGAGAGAGAGAGAGGCATCCTTGGGGAGGTCGTCATGCATTAGTTCCCTGCATGGAAGAATTGCATGGGGGAAAGTCCTGCCAAGCGTTTAATGCAAAATGCAGAACTATACGTGCATGGAAACTGTGTGCAGAGCAGCCTGAGCTTACAATATATGTGATTGAGCACAGATAAAATTGACTAGAGGTTCCTAAATGTAGAGCTCCTGGCAGGATGCCTAAAGGAGAAGCAGCCACCGCCACTCCTCTTTCTGCTGTACTGTGGACTAGGCTTCCACGGAAATGCCTGGCCAATGGATAGTGATTAATTGAGCACTTTTATATTCATGGCCGCTTTTCTCTCCTTAGCAGTCCTTGAAATGATTTCTTTCACTTTAATTTTAGAGGCTGCTGGAGTTTGGATCTGAAATGGCCCCTGAAGACTCATGCATTAAAGCCTTGGTTCTTGGGAGGTGGTGGAACCTTTAAGGGGTGGGGCCTGAGAAGAGGAAATGAGGTCACTGGGGGCATGCCCTCCAGGAGCCTACAGGAACTTGCTCTTTCCTCACTTTCTTTTTTTCCAGGAGATGAGTGGCTTTCTCTGCTTTGCCACAGGTGGAGCAACTAGAGACTAAAGCCTCCAAAATGGTGAAGCAAAATAAACTTTTCTTCTTTTCTAAATTTTTGAAGTTGATTGGTTGGTTGACAGGGTCTTGCTATGTAGGCAATTGACCTCAAACTCTTGATCCTCCTGCCTCACCCTCCTGAGTGCTAGATTACAGGCATGCACCCCCACACCTGGCTAGTTTTCTTCTCTTTTCTTTCTTCTCTTCTTTTCTTTTCTTTTCGTTCTTTCTTTCTTTCTTTCTTTCTTTTTTTTTTTTTTGCAGTACTTGAACTGGGTTGAACCCAGGGCCTCACACATGCTTTGCAAACAGCCTGCCACTGAGCTGTACCCTAGCCCACTTTTTACTTTTTATTTTAAGACAGGGTCTCACTAATTTCTACAGGATGCCTCTGGCTGTGAACCTGTGGTTCTCCTGCCTCTGGGTCCACTTCCAGAGTCACTGGGATTACATGTGTGAGCCACCACACCCAGCAATGCAGTTTTCAAAGTAGGAAGGAACCTCAGAAATCCTGGAATAATCCCTTCACTTTGCAGGTGGGAAAAGAGAAAAAACGTCTCAGTTCACAAGAGAAGGTGGTAGTTGAGACAGAATTTAAACCTACATAATCTGAACCCACATTTCAGTAACATCTTTCACAAAACATGCTTCTTCTATTCTCATGGCCAGTGTGTGCGTGTATGGGGGGGTATTGCTGGTGGAAAGGAGGTACTAGGCAGAAGGAAGAATCTTGGTCAGTTCAGGGCAACTCTGCATACACTGAAGGTACATTTTTTTTTCTTCCTTTACTGGTAAACATTGGTAGGGTATAGAGTAATACAGCATTGGCTTTTTTCCTTATGCAACTATTACATCACTTCACTGTTATCAACTTACAAGTTTATGGAACCTTTTGACTAATATGTAGTAAAACTTATATGCATATTTTGGTTATATTCCCCTATGTTTCCCATGAAGTTGCATTGTTTACATTACGATCATCCTCTCTCCCTTTATCCCTCTATGTTGATTTGCTGCAGACCAGCTGCAGCCTAAAATCCAGGGATTCCCAAAGGCAGATGAGGAGTCGGCGATGGGTAACAGACACGGCAGCTCGAAGGCCGTGTGACCTTGTTCCATTTATTTCCAGATAGCTCATCCTTTTTATACAGAATTATAATTCACTAAATCTTATGAAAGCTCAGAAAAAAGACAAGGAAGTTGGTAGCATTGATGGATTACATCAAGGTTTTGTCAATAATCTCTTGATTAAATTATCACATGAGTGTTAGGTGATCAAAGTAAGAGATGAACTCAGAGACAAATTGTGTCTTACTTCAAAGAGATAAAGCAAGATGATCTGAGCATCTACACCTCCTGTGTCTATTTCAATTAACTATTCTTAACTTTATGCAGGCATTAGGGGTGGTTAACTGTTACCTGTGTGTCACCCCACTGGGTCCATTTGTTATGACAAATGGGTGCTTTATCTTATCAGAATGGTTTGCTTTCTGTAGAGCTGTCAGTACAAAGGCTTTTGTTTGTGTTGACTTAAGGAGTTTACACTGTTGGAAGTCATTTAGGAAAAGCCTGCTAGGGAGGCTTGTCAATTCCCAATCTGAATCAGCACTGCTCACAGAGCCAGAAGATTATATATGATCAATTAAAATTTAAGAAAAAGAAAAGATGAGCCTCCAAGTCCCGTTCCCTGAAGAGACCTTCTTTTTGGAGGTACTATTCCCTTTTCAGAAGATTTCCCTCCAAGGCTAGGAGGTACTCTTCCCCTTTCGGTGGACTTTCCCTCCAATGCCTTTATTAAAGATACTCTTCCTCATGTGAGGACTCTGTCTACCCATCATGAGTGGATCTGGGTGTGGCATTGATTCTTCTCCCCATCCCAGCTTTTACAATCTTTGCTTTCCTTTGTTAGTTCCTTCCCTCGTTCTTTCTACTTTTTATATTGTCCCTTCTTTGCTAAAATTAACTGTGCATTTTTATATGTCAACTTATGTATAGGATGTTTTTCTTCCTTTAAGTAAGATTCAGCTCCTACATATGAGTGAGAACATATGGTATTTCTCCTTTTGAGCATGTGTTTGTTTGCTTAACATGATATTCTCCAGGTCCATCCATTTTGCTGCAAATGACATTATTTCATTTTTTAAATTACCGAATAGTATTCCATTGTGTATATGTGCCATATTTTTTGTCCATTCTTCTGTTGATGGGCACCTTGGTTGGTGCCATATCTTTGCTATTGTGAAGAGTGCTGCATTGAATATGGAGATGCAGGTATCTCTGTGCTATGATGACTTACTTGTCTCCCTTTGGGTATTTTCCAAGTAGTGGTATAGCTGGGTCATATGGTTGTTCTCTTTTCAGTTTCCTGAGGTATCTCTATATTGATTTCCAAAGTGGTTGAAACAATTTACAGTCCTACCAGCAGTGTAAGAGGGTTCAGAAGGTACATATTCTATGCATGCCACTATGGTAGGCATTAAAGCACTGCTCCATCTTTGGCCAGCTTTGACTCCCTGCTCCTCTTTAAGGTTTGCATTATTCCTTTACTTCCCTTTATAGCTAGTGGTCCTAACAGCATTGCTCTCACAACTTGCATTGTAATCGGTGAGCTTTGGGAGGGTAGGCCTTGTCTTCCTTCTTGAGGTTCACTGAGCACTGAGGGTGCAGCTTAGCAGTGCTAGGTAATCAGCATCAGATGCAGCAAATAGCTGGGCACCATGGAGCTACTCAGGGAGCTGAGGCAGGAGGATTGCAAGTTTGAGTTTAGAAGAACCCCATGCAACGTAGGCAGACGCTGTCTCAAGAAACAAAAAAGGGGCACTTGCCTAGCATGCATGAGGTCCTGGGTTCAAGCTCTCTCCTTTAAAAAAAGCAAGCAAGCAAGCAAGCAAGCAAGCAGCAAAGAGGCTTAGGTAAGGGGCCTGGAAGTGTTAGCAAAGTTCTTGATGACTTAGAGCATGAGCCTCTCCTGGCTGGTGGGTGACATCACCTTCCCTCAAGCTGGAGCTTGTTTACCCCATGGGGTTCCATAAGTGTCTCCAGAAGTGGTGGGAAAACTTAGCCCTGTGGTTTGGATGAGTGTCCCCCAAAGGCCATGTGTCCTGGCACTCTTGGGAGGTGGGGGAACCTTTAGTGCTTGGGGCCTAGTGAGGTCACTGGAGGCATGCTGTTGAAGGAGACATTGGGACCCGAGCCCCTTCCCCTCTCTCTGCTTCCCAGGCACTGTGAAGTGGAGGGCCTCCTCTGCCATGAGCTCTACCGTGGTGCCCTGAGCCTATACAAGCCCAAAGCAACAGGGCCAGGTGACCATGACTGGAACCTCTGAAACCTTTTTGTTGTTGTTATTAGGTGCCATGGAATTGAGTCTAACTCATAGTGATCCTCATAGGGTTTCGATGGCTGATTGTTTTGGAATTGTTTCAAGAGTGGATTGCCACATCCTTCTCCCATTTTTGCAGTGCTTGGGATCGACCCAGGTCCTCAGAGAGTGCAGAGTGGCATTCTACCAACTGAGCTAAACCGCAGCTCCAAAGTAGCCCTTCCCTGGTTTAAGCTGACCATTGCAGGTATTTTGTTACAGTAATGCAAGGCTGCCTAACATACTTAGATATTTTCTGGTGGTGCAGAGATCTAACACACCCTCCAAAGCAGTGGGAAGAAAATGAAGATGGTTTTCTGTGAAGTTCCGAAGACCCCTGTCCCATGTGGACCCTCCCCAAGGTGCAGGAATTCCTGCCCGGTCTAGATGGCACCAGAGCCAGAGCTCTCGGTTCAGCTTCTGAGCGGTGCTTCTGTTCTTCCTCTTCACCTCCATTCCCAAGGCAGCACTGGGGAGACGACAGGCCTGCTGTCAAGAAGCAGGGCCCCAAGGCAGTGTGAGCATCTCTCACTTTCCTAGTTTCAAGGACCCCTGCTGAGGGTAAGGCCAAAGGCTCTTTCACTCACCTCCCTGGGCCTCCCTCCTGGAGTCTTGGATGACACCTCAGAAGGTGGACTGGGGGAGTCTTGATTTCAACTCCTCAGGCTGTTCCCTCCATTCTTGTTCCTGAATAAGCAAGAATCCTTCTTGTACCACATTTTATACAGCTTTCACATAACAACAAAGACTCTTTTATGACACTGAAGAAAAAAATAGAAATAGTGGTTGCACCACTTCGTTCATCATAAAGAAAGAAATAATTAGGCTTATTTCTTTTTAATTTATTTATTTTTCACCAGCAACTTGTTCCCATGGTCTGTCTTTCTGACTGCAGAGCACCAAACATTCTCAAGGAATAATAATTAGTGTGCACACCGGTCTGCAGCCTGGCTGTCCCTCTGGCTCTCTGACCTAGTCAATAACATGCAGGCTCTGCAGTGCAATTGCCTTGGGGAGAGGCGTGATTTCCTCTGTTGAGGTATGTGGTTCCTCTCCTCTGTTTCAACTGGACTGTGATTTCTTCTCCCCCTACCCCCTCGTTTCTGGTGCTACACTTCTTCCAGTAGTTCATATTTATCTTGGGCATTCAACATGCCTCCAACTGATTTTGTTGTTGTTAGGTGCCGTTGAGTCGGGTCTGACTCATAGCAACCCTCATAGGGTTTTCAGTGGCCGATTGTTTCAGGATTGCCTCAGGAGTGGACTGCCATGTCCTTCTCCCATTTTTGTGGTGCTGGGAATCGAATCCAGGACCTCAGAGACTGCAGAACGGTGCTCTACCAATTGAGCTAAATCCCAGCCCTCAAGTGATTTTAGCAGCTGCTTATTTTCCTGAACTAGTATCTGGAAATGTGATCAGGTGAAGGGTGAAGAGCCTCACAGCAGCATCCTCCTTCCCACCTGAGCTGAGGTTAGGAGGTCCCATGGGCTTCCTCTATAATAAAACACAGAGCCAATTTTGCTACTGAGGCATAATTCAGAACCGAATTCATAGTGCAGAAGTAAGTTCTATTTGGTGTACGGATATCATGACCAAACTCCACGTATTTTTCCCATTTGTTGTGCTTTGTGCTAAAAGGCAGACTTCAGAGGGAAATATTTTAAAAGTAAGCACATGCCCTCCAGGCCTGATCACTGGCTGATGTGGGATGCCAGGTTTTGGTGACGAGGTCTGCAGGGTTTCCACTCTGTTGAAGTTTTGTTCCTTAGAATGGTTGGTTTGGAATCCACCATGGTTTAACCAGGTCAGTTGAGATGAGCAGGGGTAGGAAAATGATTCATGTGTAAATAAAATACTTAGGTCTAAGTATCTGAGGCTGTACAATGTGGTTAGGTTTCCTTCACTACCTGGAATGGCTGCAGCCTCCCCTTTCCGCAGGGCGAGCATTTGCCCTGGGAAGCAGGCCCCGGTGCTGCCTGAAGCTTCTCCTGACAGGTGCTTCTGATGGGCTCCACCTTCTCCCTGAGCCTTGGTGCTACAACCCTGTGGCATCTGGCTGGTGCCCAGGGCATGGTGAATGTTCACTGCTTTGACTCATGTGTCCTCCACAGTGGCTGCAAAAGAGAGCCCCGTCCACAGGACAGTTGATGCCAGGCTACCTTGACACACACACAGACACAGAGGAGAAACAAGGCTGCAGCCTAAGTCTCACACCTGAATCTGGTCCACTTCTCAGAGTTTACCTGTTCTTTCAGTAACTAACAAGGGAGAGCCCACCTCCCTCCGGGACACCCCGTGCCCACATACAGATGCATGACCTTGCTTTTAGGCCCCAGCAGGAAAATTACATGGGAGCATAACGGTTTGGAATCAGTCCCTTCTGGATCATTTATTCATTTATAATATTACATATGGGAGTTGATTCTCCAGCCCAAGTTCATCTGCGCCAAGCTTGAGCCAATTCTTTCCGTGATCTCTGTTCTGGTATAAGGAATGTTCTGGTGAGAGACATAGATCCTGTCTATCTTCTGCTAGTTTTCCAGTCTAGATTTTCCATCTTTTCCCCAGGACAAGCAGCAGTGTGCACCAAGATCTCTAAAGTCACACAGAGCATAACCCTCCCTTCAAATCACCCTGGTCATGGTTACTTTTCATGGTCAGCTTGGCTAGATTTAGAATCAACTAGGAGATGAGTGGCAGGTCACAGAAAAAAAAGGAACCCCCCCAACCAGATAGACTGACACAGTGTCTACAACAATGGGTTCAAACATAAATAAGGTCAAGTGCCTGGCACAGAATCGGGAAGTGTTTCCATCTGCTGTACATAGGGTCACTATGAGTCGGATTCCATGGTGCCTAACAAAAACAACAACATGGTTTGGACAGGCTGGGATTTAGCTCAGCTGGTAGAGCTCTGCTCTGCAGTCTCTGAAGTCCCTGGTTTGATTCCCAGCACCACAAAAATGGAAGGACATGACAATCCATTCCTAAGGCAATCCTGAAACAGCCATTGAAAATCCTACATGGTCACTATGAGTCCAACACGACTCCTTGGCACCTAACAACAACAACAACAACAACAACAACAACAACAACAACAGGAGATGAATGAGGCAACCTCTGGGGGTTCCCAGAGGAGACCTGAAGACCCACACTGAATGTGGGTGGCACCATCCCCTGGGCTGGGCCCCTAGATGAAATAAAATAGGCGAAAGGAGGAAGCAGCCATCGCAAACATTTCCCTTCCCTCTGCTTCCTCTCTGCAATGGTGAGAACTGCCCCACCAGGCGGCCCTGCTGCGATGGACCAAGCCCTCCAAAACGGTGGGCCAAAATGCTCCTCTCCCCTCTTATGTCATTTCTATGAGACCTTTTGTCACTGTAATACAAAAGTAACTCACACACCTCCTCCCCATCAAAAGACATTATCATTACTATTGTTGTTGTTAGGTACCGTGGAGTGGATATCCAACTCAGCGACCCCATGTACAATAGGTGAAACACTATTGTCAGTGCTTCTCTGGTATTCATAGGGTTTTCAATGGCTGATTGTGTTTTGGGAGTGGGTTGCCTGGTCCTTCTCCCAAGCCTACAGCACCTGGTGTTCCCAGGTAGTCTGCCATTCAAGTACTAACCAGGCCTGACCCTGCTTAGCTTCTGAGATCTGACAGAATTACATGCCACAGTGGTATGGCCACAGGCTATCATTACTATACTTATTATTATTTTAGTTAGCAAAGACACTATCCTCAATTCTTTTATTTTTTGAAGTGTTAGGGTATTTTTAAGACAATAATGAATTCTTGATAAGTAGTGATACTATTAATCTAAGTAGTGATACTATTAATCTAATTAATGAGAACCAGATATACCTAGAACAAAAATGTACTGAAATGTTGTACTCTACTCTATCAATATGTACAATTACAATATTGTCAATTTTAAAAACAGAAAATTTAAAAAGAAATTCTTGAATGGGTTTGGCTCAGTTAAACGAAGCTATGTTCCAATTCTTCAAATTATCTTTTCATTGTAAAATGTTGTATCATTCAAGTTAATGGTCACCTCACAGAAATAGGAACAATTATGAAGTAATTTCAGATCCATACAATTAAAAGATTTTCCCCAAACAAAGGCCGGTCTGTGAAAAGGTGAATGCAAATTTTGAAACTCTTCATACTAACTCTTTGCAGCTCAGAATGGTTTCTTTTTCCAGATTCTAACCACCTGGTTCCCAAAACAAATAATAATATAAACTTTGATAAATTAATGAGCAATGTACTTAATAATGAGAAAGAAATATTCTGAGTTTCTTGTTAAACATTCTTTCTACTTGTGTTACTTGGGAGATCTGAATTGAAACAAAAATAATCAAGGGCTGGGGATATAGTTTAGTGTCAGAGACCTTGCCTAGCATTTTCAAGCCTCTGGATTTGATCCCCAGTACCACAAAAATAAATTTAAAAAAAGATTACCTGGGCACCATGGTGCACATCTGTAATCCCAGCAACTGTGGAGGCTAAGGCATGAGGATCACGAGTTTGAGGCCATAGGTAGTCTGTGTGATTGACTTAGAGAGTCCCTGTCTCCAAATAAAAAGTAAAAAAGGGAGCTGGGAATGTAGCTCAGTTGTAGGACACTTGCCTAGCATGTGTGAGGCCCTGGGTTTAGCCCCCAGTAATGCAAAAGTAAAAAAATCAGGCCCAAGGGTCTAGTAGGTAGACATGAGTTAGGAAGAAACCTAAATATTTTTTGAACACCTGCAAGTTCAGTTCTGTGTGACATTTTATTCTACACTTCAATCATCCTGTGAGTTGGTCATTATTGTAGCCACTTGACAAATGAGCATAAAACTTCAGGGACTCTTGTGCCAGGTCACATTACTGGTTTGCAAGTGTAGTGGTTGGATTCAACTAGGCCTGTGAGATTTTCCGTCTCTTTTTTCCATCCCATCTCGCTATGGAAGCTTCGTGGACTCATGCCCTTTGTCAAACAGAAATGACCCTGTATCTTGGTCAGTCTCAACTTACCTGATCCATTCATTGGAGTCCTTACCATGTGCCAGATACTGTGGCAATTGCAGGCACAGAAGCTGATGCCAGGGAGCAGAGCCATTTCAGTACAACACACTTACAACACTGCTCAAATCACCCTCAATCCCCAGCTGCCAGTCCCACCTACACACCTGGCATCCGGATAAGAGACCTAGGTGGTGGCCAGGGACCCCTGTGTCAGGAAGGGATCTTGGGCCATCAGAAGATTCTCCCTTGTTTTTCCTTTCTCTTTGCCACATTTGCATCATCTTTTCATAACTGTGCATAATTGACTGGAGTTTTATTTGTATGGGGGTAAGTTTTTAATCAGAAGAGAATAGTCATGGGTAAAAGCAGGTGAAGGAAAAGATTTATGGAGCTTTCAGGAAACTTACAGGAAAATCCTCTAAACAGCCATTATTTGTTCTTCTTAGTATTGACTGTTAAATGTGAGCCTCATTACCTTTGTTTTAACTGGCATATTTGTGGAATTTGTTTATTTATTAATGAGTTTTCCTGAAACAAATGTAATAGACACAGGGCATTCTGATAATCATTTGGCTGTATGGCAGTATATATTTATTATTGGTCTTTAGAGACTGTTCAGAAACAGGGAGTTCCAGGAAAACAACCAAAAGGGCATTCAGTTCATTAAAATGCACGCATTCTGTGAATGATTTATTCAAAGGATGAAACAGCAAGATATTTTGAGATAGTCTGTGATCAAAAACAGTCTTCCCCAGCACCCTTCCCAGAAGCGTTCAGAACCATTTTCTATTCTTTAACGGGACAGAGGTGGCTATGACACCAGCTTCCCAAGAGTCGCTGTTGGGAGGTCTACTGCAGAAGCTGCTCGTGATAAAGCTGGCGGGCAGTGGGAAGGTGGAGGACGCAGATTCTATGAGCTCCTGGCTTCTTCTTTTCTCCCTTGTTGTTTTCACCCCTGGCAGGTGCTGGTGGCCATCACTGAAGTCTGCAAGTGACACCTGAGGAAGCAGGTGGCTCCAATCAGTAGGCTGTCATAGCGTCAGGGTCCCATGTCAGAGAGCACCGCAAGCCATTCTGTAACCAGATCCCTTATGTTACAGATTTGAAAACTGAGGCCAAGAAAGTGTCTCGGACTCATCCGTGGTCACATGACAGTTGCCAAAGAAGTTGAGATTCCAGAACCTGGAACTTTCCCTAGTTCTGTGTTGAGTTATGGGGGTCTTGTTGTTGCTAGGTGCTGTTGAGTTGGTGTTCAACTTGTAGCAACCCTATGTATAACAGGCGAAACAGTATTGTCTGTGCTTCTCTGTATTCATAGGGTTTTCAATGGCTGATTGCATTTTGGGAATGGGTTGTCGGGTCCTTCTCCCAAGCCTACAGCACCTGCTGTTCCCAGACGGTGTCCCCTCTGAGTACTAACCAGGTCCAACCCTGCTTAGCTTCTAAGATCTGACAGGATCGGAAGACTGCAATGGTACGCCTGCAGGTTATAAAGGTCTTGTTGTTGTTGTTAGGTACTGTCCAGTTGGTATCCGACTCATAGCGACCTTCTTAGGGTTTCCAGTGGCTGACTGTTTGGGGATTGCCTTGGGAGTGTATTACCAGGTCCCTCTCCCATTTTTGCGGTGCTGGGAATTGAACTCAGGACCTCAGAGACTGCAGCGCAGCACTCTACCAACTGACCTAAATCCCAGCCCATAAAGGTCTTAGGAGTTCTCTAATCTGTTTCCATCCCTTGAAGCCTATACTGGAAATAGCTGCCACCCTATACCAAGGCTGCGAATCTGAGAACCTGCCAGGAATCCAAAGGAGTGAGGTGACAGCACTTAGTCACTAGAAACCCCAAGAGCTAAAGAATCAATGTTTGAGTAAAATGCATTCATGTACAGTAAATGAGCCTGTGCACGTCGGTGTTGAAGCTAGTGAACTGTAACAACTTCTAAGCTGATTCTCTCCCTGCATACAATCCAGGGTCCCTGGGAAATTCTCAACCAGCAAAACCCCAAACCTCACAAAGAGGGTGGGGGGTGTTTCTGGGTGCCAAGGTCTGATTGCAGACCTGCTTGCTCCAAGTTATCATCATTCTGCTCAATTATTAAAAATCTTTATTTTAGGAAGAGGCCAACATGGATATTCTTATGGCTGTGAGTGTGTGTGTGTTTGCAGTGATACCCTGAGACCACCTCTCTCTTCCCTGTTTTATTTCTGATAAGCTAGCAGTGCAGGGCTATTTCATTATCGACCTCTTTTCACCCTGATAATTAAGGCTGAAGAGGAGGCAGAGCAAAGTGGGGTCCTTGGGCTGAACTTGGCTGTAGTCATATCTCTTGGCTTGAATGCTGTTTCAAGGAATTTGAGAACAGATTGAAAACTGGGGGCCTATAAGGAAATCTGGATTTTGGGTATCTCTTTAAATAGAAAGTCAGAAAATCTGGCTAAACCAGGCCCAAATTCCTCATGGAAATAGCTTCAAGTAAGCTGGCCTTGGTGCCTTTTACACCAGCCACTCATCCTCACTGAGCCTCACAGCCTCACGGGCACCTGGGTTTGCAACCTTTATTGAAGAGGAAGTAATAAAAGCCACTAATCCCATCTCTAGCAGAATCTATTTATTCTTTTATCCACTCACAAATATGAACTTGTTCATGGCATGGAACACTCATTCCTTCATTCAGCAAACACTTATCGTGGTAGCCTTTTCTAGGCTCTGAACGTGTAGGCCAGGCAGGCAAAGGAGACCTCTGCTTCTCGCCCCTCCATGTGACATTTCGATTCTCTCATCCCATCTCCCTGTCTCATTTCCTGCCACTTCTCCAATGTTCCACCGCTATAGCAACATCAGCAACTCATAGATGGCTTGATGGAAGCCCACAGATATGGGGGACAGCAGAGCCAGACGCAGACGAAGCCCTGGTTCCTGCACCATGCTCTGAGCTCTCATGGCCACACTTGCCAGAGGTTGACAAGTTCCTGCCTGCCTGTTGATTGAGGCTGAGGACAAACATTTCAGTGCATCTTTGACACCATGCCCTCTGACAGCCTAGTAGACTGAGGGATGCCTCCAAAGATGTCTGCACTCTAATCCCTAGAGCCTGTGAACATGATGCCTTCTGTGGCCAAAGGCAGTTCACCAATGTGACAAGGGATGGGATTATCTCAAATTACCCAGGTGGCCCCAGGTAATCACAGGGCCCTTATGAGACGGAGGAGGGAGGTCAAGGAGTAAGAAGTGCTGCCCTGCTGGCTTTGAAGAAAGAAGCCAGACAGGTAGCCTCTGGGAGCTGCAAAGCAAAAGGAAGGGAATCTCCCCTGGAGGCTCCAGAGGGACCCCATCCTGGGGGCCTGTCCTACACTTCTGGACCTCCAGACCATGAGATAACAAGTCTGCCATGTTCAGAGTCATGTGTGGCCATTGAAAACAGACAAACTGTACAGCAGTAAGGTTTCCTTGTCTGTGAAACATGAGTTTTGGCCTAGTTTATTCCTAAGGCCCTGGCCAGTCTGTGGTCTGGGAACCCTAGTGGGGATCTCAGCAGTAGACAGATGGGGTCAATTAAGGCACACAGTACTGACTGGTCATATTAGGAGCTTTTGTTTTGTTTTGTTTTTCAGAGCTGAGAATTGAACCCAGGGTCTTGTGTTTGCTAGGTGAGTGCTCTGTCCCTGCGCTACATGCCCCACCATCCTCCTGGAATTTTTGAAGTGTCCAGTACCTTCGATCACAGGCGTTAATCTGGGGAACAACTGTTTTCAGTGTTGGGTCTAAACTGCAAGCAGCATTTTACTGGTAGCTTCTTAAAAGCACATGACTCATTCAGAAATACAACATTTGGTCAATGGAGATGTCAGACTTTCAGGTAAATTTAATCAATGGACAACCACTATTTTATTTTCTTCCAAACCAGAATTTCATATTACATTTCATTCCATTAGCCTTGATATAAAGTGGCAATTCATAGTGAGCCATATTGACAGGCCCTCCTGGGCACAATCCAACAGTGACTTTAAATCACTTATTCATGGCATGATCCATGGCCCATGGAGGAACAAGTAGCCACTGAGTATTTAAGTATAAAGCTAAACTAATAAGGCACTCGGAATATTTTATTTCAGTTACACAATCCAGTTTAATTAACTAGAAGGCATCTGACTGCTTCTAGGCATCAGCTCAGAGGGGTATTTGTTCTCACTATGTTCAGGGGCAGCAGGCAGGTGGTCCTGGGGTAGAGGGGGTGGGCAATGCCCTGATGTTGGCTGACCAGGCCTGCACTGTGAGGATTCACTCCCACTTGGTGCAGAGGTCTGCCTTTGCATCCAGGGATGACACAAAACAGTTAATATCCACAGATGTGTCTTGACCAACTACTACCAGTGAGGTTGGCATTCATGGTACAGGGACATGTATGCTCAGCCCCTGGGTCTTTGGTCTCAGGGAATGTCTCTGAAGTTTTTGAGTTATTTTCACATTGATGAGTTGTCTTAGTCCATTGTCTGTTGCCATAACTGAATACTGGAGGCTAGGAAATTTATAAAGAAAAGAAACTTATTTTTGCATAGTTCTGGAGGCTGGGAAGTTGAAGAGCTTGGCACTGGTGTCTGCTCAGTGTCTGGCAAGGGCCTGCACAATAACATGGTAGAGGGTGTCTGCCATGTGTCTAACATGATGTGACAGAGGAGTGTCTCTTCTCCTACAGCAACTAAAGCCATCCTAGTGGCCCCAGCCTCATGACCTTATCTAACCCTAATCACCCTCACCCTTCCAACTCATGGACTTTGTGGGGAAACATTCACACCATAGCATGAGTTGTTTGGGTTAAAAATATCAGTGATAAGAAAATGAATGGTGACTTCATCATGGAAGTTATCTACTTACAGAAGGCTCACAAAACAGATTTCAAGGCAGAAAGGAAGTCCCTGATGGTACCCGAAGGACCATTTGCTGGTCACAGGGAGCCACTTGGTGAGAGAAATCATAAGGTTGGCAGAAACAAGTCCCTGGGGTCTAGGAGAGTGGTCTGGGTGACCTTTTCATGGTGTTTGATTGTGATTGGGACCCCTTGAGCTCATGGACAATGTGTAGCTTGAGAACCTGTGAAGGAAGTAAGTGAGGTCAATAGAAAATGCAGTTATGAATGAATAGCTCAGTGTTGGGCACACTTTGAGAGTGAAGAGCAGCCATTTCACAAAGGAGAACAGAGGAGACACCTGTCACTAACAGACAAGGAGGTGGCTGAATCCCCCAGTTTGGCTTTTCTGAAGCTTATGAGGACACAGCAATTTAAGCCAAAGGAGCTCTGTTGTTATTGTGTGCTGAGTCAGATTTGACTCATAGCAACCCTATGTATAACAGGACGAAACACTACCCAACACTGTGCCATACACATGATCTTTTTTCTGTTTGAGCCCATTGTTGCAGTCACTGTGTTTCTTCTCACTTTGAGTTGTACCACATCAGCAAAAGGAGGTCCCAGGAGCTCTACTCCATTCCCGTCATTAAGATTGACTCTACGTTGAGGAGGCAACTCTTTGACAGTCATCTCTCAAATGCCTTCCAGGCTAGAGGGAGGGATTTCAATGGCTAATTGTTTAGGGAGTGGGCTGCCAGGTCCTTCTCCCTAGTCTGTCTTAGTCTGGAAGTTCAGCTGACACCTGTCCACTATAGGTGGCCCTGCTGGTATCTGAGATACCAGTGGCATATCTTTCAGCATCACAGCAACATGCAAGCCCTACAGCATAACAAGATGACAGACACATGGGGTAAAGGATCCCTATTGGATGCAAGTTCTTTTGTCTTGCCACCCTAGTATTTTTCCCTTAATTAGAAACCAAGAATGAATGAGAACATGGAGATATGATAAGGTTAAGTCCCTATAGTCCCTTGCCAGGCTTGGTAGAGACACAGAGTGCTAGCCAGGCCAAGTTGGATGGGAGAGAGTGTGAACCAAGGGCAGCAGCCCATATGTGAGGCACAGAACTCGGCACTACAGCTGGGTAAGGATAAGAAGGATACTCAGCCAGAAGGGATGGCAAATGCCTGTAATCCCAGAGACTTGGGAGGCAGAGGCAGGAGGATCACAAGTTCGAGACCAGCGGCAGTCTGCATAATTTAGAAAGACCCTGTCTCAAAAAGAAAAAAAAAAAAAAAAAAAAAAAAAAAAAAAAAAAAAAAAAAAAAAAAAAAAGAAAAAAAAAAAAAGAAAGAAAGAAAGAAAAGAAAAGGGGCTGGGGATGCAGCTCAGTGGTACAGCACTTGCAAAGTATGCAAGTGTGAGGCCCTGGGTTCAAACCCCACTATTGAAAAAAAAAATAAAAGGATGCTCAAAAACCTGCAAAGATAATCTTGTGAGGCTTAAAACTTAAATACCGCTCAAAGGCTATCATCAGTCTTGTAAGAGTCTCTCTGAGGGCAGGGTACCCAGGAGGCTGAGGCAGGGGAATCGCAGGTTCGAGGCCAGAGGCAGCCTGTGTAACTTAGCAAGACCCTGATTCAAGGTAAAAGAATAAAAACTGGGCTAGGGTGCTGTTCAGTGGCAGAGCGCTCGTAAGGCTTGTGTGAGGCACTGGGTTCAGCCCCTCCAGCACTCCCTCCCCAAAAATAAAAAAAAAACTCTTCTAAGGAGGAAGTTTATTTTGACCCACTGCTTCAGAAGGTTCAGTATGTGGTCAGTTGGCCCCATTGCTTTGGGCCTGTGTTGGCTCCATGCACCATGGCAGGAACACTGGTGATGGTGGCCTGTTCACCTCATGGCAGCCAAGAAGCGAAGAGCCAGAGGCAAAGTTCCCCCAGACCCTCCAAAGGCACATCTGCAGCAACTCAGCTCCTTCCCACTGATCCCTGCCTCAAGTGTCCACCACCCAACAGCTGGGGACCATGCCTCCATCACATGGACCTTTGGGGGACATCCCAGATCCAAACAATGACCATACCCATCCCTACTGCCATGTTCTGGGGGCTGGGATTTAGCTCAGTTGGTAGAGCGCTTTGCTGCAGTCTCTGAGGTCCTGAGTTCAATTCCCAGCACCGCAAAAATGGGAGAAGGACCTGGCAATCCACTCCTAAGGCAATCCCGAAACAATCTGCCATTGAAAACCCTATGAGGGTCGCTATGAGTCAGATACCGACTCGAGGGCACCTAACAACAACAACAACACTGCCGTGTTCTACACGGAACTCCAGACCTCAAGCTTCAGGATGCATAAAAATCACCTAGGGTGTGGTGTGGTGGCGAACACCTGTAATCTCGGTGGCTCGGGAGGCAGAGGTGGGAGGATCGCAAGTTTGAGGCCAGAGGCAGTCTGTGTACCTTAGTGAAACCCTATCTCAAAAAAAAAAAAAAAAAAAAAAAAAAAAAAAAAAAAAAAAAAATCACCCAGGTCATTTTTTTTAGGGGCTGGGGATATAACTCCATGGCAGAATGGTTATCCAGAACGTATAAGGCCCTGGGTTCAAAAAAGAAAAAGAAAGCTTTATTTAACCTACTGCCAGAGATTCTGGTTCCATAGATCTGGTGGGATGTGAGCAGAAATGTACATTTTAAATAATTACTCCAGAAGATGAGATGAACTTTTCAGAAGACTTCAAAATGTTTCTATATCCACCTCATCTATGGCTGTCAGCTGTGAGTGAGGAATTAAAGTGTTCACAGTTGACTTCCCTGCCACATATGCCCAGTGGAGCACAAAATGCAGCATAGTTAACTGAATCATGAGACCTCAGACCCAAGCACAAACCTCTGTAAGAACCGCCTTGGGTCGTGCGCTTTAGGCTGGAGCCAAAGTCTGGCCTTTTATTCCCTCCTTTCTGAATTTCTGCCTGCTCATCTCTGGCTTTTACCTCCAGAATAAATGAGAGGCAGGACCCTCTGACTGCAAACCCAAGCAAATGCAATCAGTGACCTAGTACAAGAGAGACATAATGAGAGAGCAATTTCTGTAGCAAAGGTGAAAATTGGAACCAAAGGCACATTTCTAGCAATTAATGTTGTTGTTAGGTACCATTGAGTCGGTGTCCGACTCCTAGTGGTCCTATGTACAACAAGTGAAACACTATTGTCAGTGTTTCTCTGCAATTCATAGGGTTTTCAATGGCTGCTGGTTTTTTGGGGAATGGGTTGCCGCATACTTCTTCCAAGCCTACAGCACCTGGTATTCCCAGGCAGTCTCCCATCCAAGTACTAACCAGGCCCGACCCTACTTAGCTTCCCACAGTGCTACAGCTGCAGGCAACAATTAATGAGGAATCTTAAAACGCTGAGAAAAGCTTTTTTTGCAAGTAAAATAAGTGGCACTGATGGGTTAATTTAAAGATACGCTGCCTCATTCTGTCTTTGCCTCTGTCAGGGGTCAGTGCTGACCAGTCTAGACTCCTCAGCCATCTTTTCTCTCCTGTCCTTACCCCTTTAGCCTCTGCATATGGCTTGTTATGCAGGTGGTCATAGACTTATGATCGTTTGACCTCGGTTTTTCAGCTTTATGATCACACAAAAGCAAAGCATATTCAGGTGAAACTGCACCTTGAATTTTGAATTTCAGGCTTTGCCCAGGCTAGCAATAGGTGGTGGGATGTCCTTCTGCAGTCCTGGGCAGTAGTGGTGAGCTACAGCTCCCGGTCAGCAACACGACCACAAGGCAAACAACTGACACTCTAGAGTGAACTCAGTTGCTAAGCAAGGGTGCTGGGTAGGTTGGGGGCATTTGATGTACTTTGACCTAGGATACTTTCAGCCTGTGATGGGATTCCTGGGATGAAACCCATTGTCAGTCCAGCAGCATCTGTATTGGTCTTTAGGCTGAGAGCTGAGCTGATTTCCCCTGCTACAGCGTGGGAACAGGTCACCTCCGACTGACACAGAGGCGCTCCATCTCTCCTTAAGACCATGGACAGAGGGTTATTTCCTGGCGCTCCTGTAACAAAGTACCACAAACCTGGTGACTTAAACAGCAGAACGGTGCCATCTCACAGTTCTGGAGGCTCCATGCCCACCACCATGGGGTCAGCAGGGTTGAGTTGTGCTGCAGACTGGGAAGAAAATCTGCCCAGGGCCTCTCCTGGCCTCTCCTGGCCTCTCGTGCTTTGCTGCCTGGCTTTATTGTGGGTCCACTGCCTCAAGCTCGGGCTTTCTCCCTTTGTGGTGCAGCCCAATTTCCCCCTCTCATAAGCACACCAGTCCTGTGCCATAGGGGCCCACCTGGGAGCAGTAGGAACTCAGATGGCTACATCTGTAGGGACCCTATTTCTAAGTAAGTTCGCCTGCAGAGGTAGACATCGGGTTAGGACTTCAGCATCTCTTGGGAGGCCGCTATAGCTTGGATGGTAAGTGCTCCCCAAAAGCCCAGGGGTCAAAGGCTTAGTCCCCAGCCTCTAGCACTGTGGGGAGGTGGCGGAACCTTTAGGAGGCAGGGCCTTGTTGGAAGAAATTAGGTCATTGGGGGCATGTCCTTGAAGGGAACGTGGGGACCTGGGCCTCTTCCTGTCTGGCTTTTTGTTTCCCAGCTGCCATGAATTGAACACCTCCACTACGTGCTCCTGCTATGGTGCACTGAGCAGCCACAGGCCCGAAGCAGTGGGGCCACCTGCCCATGCACTGGAACCTCTGAAATCGTGAGTCAAAATAAGCATTTCCTCTTTCTAACTTGATCGATTTCAGATATTTGTCACAGTAATGGAAATCTCGCAGGGATACAGCTCAATGCATGAGAGATGGTGCCTTTCTGTGGTTTGTCCCCAGGAGGCTCCTGGCCATGCTGAAAAGAGAGAGAAATAAGCAAGACACTCATCTTGAAGCACGGGGTTTAGGGGCACAAAATAACTCAGCAATCAAGATAAATTGCATTTTAATGAATTTTTTTTAATAAAAAATCAGTGGAAAATCCTTAATGAACAAAAGATCAACTTTTTTGAGACAGCATCTTTCTAGGTATCCCAGGCACCACCATGTCCAGCATAAGATCAGCATTTTAAATCAAGGCAGGACTGGATCCCAAACTGACTTGGTGCAGCTTCTCCCACCTCACTCTGTCTCTGCCCCGATGCCTGCTCAGTGGGCTGGATCCAGCCTGTGGCTGTGCTGGCCTCACAGATAGGTCCCTTGCCTCTCTCCACTCTTGAATGTGGTCTCCCCAAATTAAAACACAGCTGAAGACACTTTGTTGGGCTTTGGGAGTCAAAAGATCCATTAGCACTAGGTTTGAGCCTTATGAATTTCCTACTTCAGTGATTTCCTGCCAAGTGCTTTGCACTTCTCTCCAGCTATGTGTTTGATTAGAATACCTTGATTCTCCAGGCTCACTTAAACACCTCCTGGGGGGTGGTCTTTCTGCTTGGTTTGATGTCATGTGGCCCTGCTGACAATCCTTAGTCTTTGGTGTTTTGCTCTGATTACCTTAAGTACCAGATGGAGGGGCACTTAACCAAGCAGGGTGGGTTCAGCACTGTGTGGCCACTGTCCTCTCCTTTAGGGTTGAACTGGGTGCACGTTCCTCTTCATTTCTAGGGTCAGGAAAAATCTGGGGCAGGATTAGGAAGAAGCAATTTCCCTGAGACTTGTCAAATTCATCCCAAACTAGAAAATCCACCTTAATTACTAAAAAAGAAGATAAGCAATTAAGTTGTTTTTTTTTGTTTTTTTTTTTTTTTTGCACACTGAGTTGAGATATTTTTACCACAAGTAACAGAGAGAAGAGGGTAACAATAGCAGGTGGGTTGACCTGACCTTCTCCTCTGTGTGGCTTTCCTTCTCTGCGACCAGGTAGGCAGGGGAAGAGGCCTGGCCTGGGGGCCATCTGTTACCTCTGTGCCTCACCCGCTCCATCCTCCTCCTACCACCCTGCATTTCCCTCCATGTGGAGGGAAGCTGGCCCCCAACTTCATACTGACTTAGCTTGTCATTTAACATGCACCCAGTGCCCACGTTTAGACACCTACCCGAATTCACTGGACAATCACCTGACTTAGCAGCTGAAAATATTTCACTGAGCTATTTCTTTGGTGAGCTGAAAATATTGACCAGACTACTTTCCATGGATCCACGGAGGAGGAGCAGGGTCTCTGCAGTAGATTTCTTTTATCAGTGTTCCACCTTTTCTCAATTCAGAAATACCCATTTCATCCCTTCCAGGAAAATGGTAACTGGCCATATGATTATACCTGAATCTCTATGCCTGAAAGAGCACAGTGGTTGGCAGCTGGTTAGAGCTCCGTGAATCATAGTTCTAAATTATATAGCCAATGAAGAAAATCTAGAAGTTATTTTGCCTAAGAATAAGGAATTTTTCAGGGCCAACATTTGGGCAAATGTGCTGAATTTCATTATCAAGGTGACCAGCATCTGCCAGGCAGTACAAAGCTGGGACAAGAGCATTAGAAGAAATCAGGAATGCTAAGAGTTGCAGCTTTGCTACTGGACTACTACATGGGCAACTGACTTCTCTACGCCTCAGTTTCCTCGTGTGGAAAGCAAGGAGATTGGCACAAATGATCCCTGAGAACCCTTAAAGTTCTAAGTCTGTGACACTTTGATTGTTTCTGTTCCTGGGTGAAGGGACACCAGGGGAGAAACTGCTTCCTCCATAAGCCAGCAAGTTGGAATTAAAGTGCCCGTGATGCTTCTGCAAAGGTCAGTGCTGCTGATGATCACAATTCTTGTGAACTCAATAAACTGTGCAATATTCTGGAAACAGCCGCCTCTTAGGAGCCGTGTTAAGTCACCCAGTTGGGAAAACAGGGGACGAGACCTAATCGTAAAATGGTTTCAGTGACACAAGACTGACCGAAATAGAAGTTGCTCTTCATAGGATGCAAAGCTGTTCAGGAACTATCTGTGCAAGTCATGCCAAATATGAACATCTTCACCATGTTTCAGGCCTCCTCCTCCTCCTCCTCCTCCTCCTCTTCCTCTTCTTCCTCTTCCTTTTACTCCTCTTCCTCCCCTTTCTCCTCCTCCTCCTCTTCTTCTCCTTTTCTTTCTCCTTCTTCCTTCTGTTTTCTCAAAGATCCAGGGAAATAGGTTTCCTCAGAAGTCAAAGAGAAAGATGTGCTATTTGCAAGAAAAGACAGAGATGAAGGACAAGGATGAACTGGAGCAGGCGGTGTGCCTGAGCTGCCCCGGTCAGCAAGCACTCAGTAACCTGATGCACAAGCTCTCCAGGGTCTGCCAGGAGACCCTGGTGCTGGCTCTTCCGTCAGTTTCCCAGGGAACAGGACTAGCTGACAGAGCCTGGCTCAGGGTAGCACCCTTCTCCCTCACACCAGCTGGGGATGATCATTAAGCCCATGGAGAAGAGCGGCTTGGCAGAGGGTCAAGGGAACAGCGCCAGAGTCCCCAGTACCAAGTACATCACGTAGGGTTTCTGCCCTTGGGACACAGAACCTGGTTCCTGAATGAGAACCTGAATTGCAGCTAAACTTTTGACCTTGCTTGACCCCCCTTTCACCTTTTTTTTTTTTTTTTTTTTTTTTTTTGCTAGTTAGTACTCCCCACACCAGGTGTGGAATCATTTTGCTCCTTTCCTCTGCTTCAGGCTGCCTCACACTTGGGAACCTCTGGAAACGTGCAGTCACACGTTTGCTCTCGTACAGCCTCCACACACTCATGGGCATCCCTTCATGCTCCCCAGACATGCACATCCTCCTCCCACACCCGCCCATGCTCCTGTGTGAACACGTGCTCATGCATGCACTGTGCACCCTCTTCTCAGGTCATCACCTCTGGCATCGGGGATCTGGTGTTGATCATGCTGAAGGAGATGTCTGGATCCAAATACATCCACTCCCCACAATTGGGACCCCTCTGCCGAGACTGCAGAGAGTCTGTCAGCTGCTTTATTAATTTCTATGCATCCTGATGCAGTCAGATCTCAGAAACTAAGCAGTGTTGGGCTTGCTTAGTCCTTGGATGGGAGACCGCCTGGGAACACCAAGTGCTGCAGGCTTGGGAGAAGGACCTGGAAACCCACTCCCCAACAAAAAAAAAATCAATCCACCATTGAAAACCCTATGAACAGCAGAGAAGCACTGACAATAGTGTTTCACCTGTTGTACCTAGCGTTGCTCTGAGTCTGATACTGACTCGTGGGCACATGAAAACAATGAGTCCCCCAGGGAGTGCACGGGAGGTGGTGTATTTTTCCTCCCAGTGGGACTTCCAATATGCTCTGTGAAATTTCCGTTTTCTTTCTCTTAGTGACAGATGCCATAGCTTCTGTTATTGTCAGGTACCACAAAGTGCAGTTTGGCCCAGATCGGTATTTGGCACATTATCAAATGTAGGGCTCCTGGCCCTCCTACACTGTGGGTCTTGTAGGGAGGAGGGCAGGGGGTGGCTTTTCCCTTCTCTTGCCTTCTTGTGGCCCTTGCACAGTAAAGGGTATGATCAAAGGAAAGGGGCCCAGGCTCTGCACGTGTCCCCCCTGCCTGTAGATGTCCCCTACATGGGGCTTCAGAGGTTGGCTCTGGAAGGGGACAGGTGCAGGCCCTGGGGGTGGCATGCCTGCCTCTCCATGTGCAGTTTCCTGACATGGGGAGCATGCCTGGCTTGATGTCCTCTGACGGCACCTTTCAGCCCTCAGACCCCCGCAGGCAGCAAGCCGCATCCTGCTCATGGTCCAGGGACGCCTAACCAACACTGGCTGCCCTCTGCAGTGTTCAGGTGCTCCCACCAGGCGTGCCAAGGGTGGCTGCAGACCTCCCTGTGCATCCCCTGGGGTGTGCACACCACTGCCTCTCTGAAGAGCATCGGGGACCTCCAGCCAGGGAAACAGAGCTTGGCTCTTCCCCAGTATTCTCTCAGCCCTCTCACATGTCCTTTGGCTTTGGCTTTCTGGAGGGGAGTCTCTGTGACACAGGGCTGTGAGACAGCCACAGGTCCCTGCCCTGATGGCCGCATCCTGCACAGTCCCCAGGCTTGTGAGGAGGGTGGACTTCACTCCTGTGCATCCATCATGTCACAGACCCTGGTTAACCTTCAGAGAGGGAGGTTATGGGGTAGTCTGACCTCATTGGGAGGGCGCTTACAGGCACTGATTCTTCCCAGAGAAAAGCTCAAAGTATGGGAGGGTTGGCTGGGGGCCTCTGTTGGCTGAACGTGGAGGAGCCTGTGGTGAGGAATGTGGGTGGGGAAGAGGAAAACCACCCTGAGCAGACAGGCAGCAAGGAACTGGGGTTCTCAGCCCTGTAGCTACAAGGAGCCGAGTTCTGCCATGGACGGCAGGAATTTGGATCAGGACCAGAGTGTCCGGTGAGTGCACAATCAGGGGATACCCCGCGGAGAGAACCCAGTGCCTGAACTTCTGACCTGCAGAGCTATGAGGTAGTGAATTTCTGTTGTTTTCAGCCTGAACTTCTGACCTATGCAACTGTGAGCTAGTGAATTTCTATTGTTTTCAGCCTGAACTTCTCACCTGTACAACTGTGAGCCAGTGAATTTCTGTTGTTTTAAGCCTGCACTTCTGACCTCCGGAGCTGTGAGCTGGTAACTTTCTGTTCTTCCAAGCCACTAAATTTGTGGCAATTTGCTACCAAGGAACAGAAAAGGAATACATTGTTCCTTTACTTGCTAGTGGAGAAGAGATGAGGAGGCAGCTCCCTGTTTTTAAGTCAACAACTCCCAGTTCCACTGGGTTTTGCACATATGGATCCCAGGCAAATGGATAGCTGATGGTGGCAGGGCTGCATGGCCCTGGGGATGTGTCTGGCTTCCACTGGAGGCTGTTGTTGTTGTTGGTAGGTGCCATCGAGTTGGTATCAGACTCATAGTGACCCTATGCACAGTAGGCAAAACAGTATTGTTAATGCTTCTCTGCTATTCATAGGGTTTTTGATGGCAGGTTGTTTTTTGGGAGCAGGTTGTCAGGTCCTTCTCCCGATCCTTCTGTGTAAGTCATTCTATATCACTGTTTTCAACTTTGGCTTTTAGCTGCAATCCCCAGACAATGCAGCACATCCCACTCAACATCCCGCTACCGAGGAGAAAGGCAGGGGTCTCAATCTCTCTTCATTTGGAACTATTATTCTGAGTAAGTGCAACTCCAAAGCATAATTATTCGGCCCTTTTATTTTTGCCTCCCATTGCTTCTTTGTTCCAGGGAGCTAATTAGCCTCCTAGATGGACACAGCCACCTTCTGGTAATGAGAGGTCTTTTGATCAGTAATTAATAGGTCTAATTCAGAGCCAGAGCCAGGGCTTCCCAGTTTATTCAAGGTCACAGCTGCACCTCTTTCCCAATGACTACAGGTAGCAGGAATCAGAGGCGTCATTGATTTGGTTTTTCTCTGACTTGCGCTTTGAGTCCCCAGCCCTCTCCCCCATATGCTGGTTTCTCACCTCTGTGAGGTTAGAGGGAAGAGGAGAGGATCAGAAAGGAGTGTTTCAGGCTTGCCTTTCTGCAGATGAAACATCCGAAAGCAGTGGGTATCTTTGAAGAACCACCTTGTGAGAATTTGTGAGCCCTACCACATCTCAGAGAGGGGGTGGGGCTCAGCCCAGGAGAGAGCAGGCGGGCACCTCCCTCCTGGTCCCCCACAATGCCCTCCTGTCTTCCTTCTCTCCTGTCTTCCTTCTCTTCCCCGGACTCTAACATCTGGCCTTCCATAGAATGTTTTTCTCCTGTTTAGAATAGTCCTCCTTCTCCTCTGCACTGTTTCTGCCCAGCTGCAGGCCTCCAGTCTGAGTTCTAGGTGGACGGCTTCCAGGCCTGCGGTCCCAGGGAGCTTGCCCCTCTGACCATTAGTTTTGGTCTCCTAATTATATGCTGGGAGCATTGATCTAAAGGCTCCACAGGTAAATTCCAAAGGTCTCAAAATACATCCTTCCCTCCCTACACCTCTCCCACCTCCCTCTGCTTCCCTGTTTTTCTAACCTGCAAGGCTGTTGTCCATCCTCTAGGTGAACAGTCACTCTGTGTCCAACCTGCTCAGGCCTCCCGCTCTGCTCTGTCCCCACCGCAGCCACTTAGCTTCCCCTAGTCCCACTGTTTGGGAGTAACAATGGTTAACATTTTTGTGCATAGTTTTGCAGACTTTTTTTATTTCCAACATATGAAATAAATAAATAGGATACATATATTTTTCTAGACTGTGATTATACTATTCATATTATTCTGTAAACTCAGTTTTCCCATTTAAACTATTATGAAAATCTTTCTAAGTCATTTCACATTCATTGACCAAATTTTTCAAATATATGAGAGCTAAAGACTGAGGGCTTTGCCTTCTGTTGTTCAGACAGAGTCCTCATGCCCTCACTCTCCTCTTCAGTTAATGGTGACCTGGTTCCCATAGAGGAAAGAGGAAAAGAGAAGTACGCTGAAGAGAGAGCATCTCCTGTCACAGGTGCACGAGTACCATGAGGAGCAGGGTGCAGAGTGAGGGGGAGCTGGTCAGTGCCAGGCCTGTACCCAGTGTTTAGCAAGTGTGTACTGAGTGGCGAGGGTGATGCCGGAGATGGGACTAGACACAGAGCATGGTGGGCTGATAAGCTGTCCCTGAACTGGGCCAGGCCAGCTTGGGGGCCTTTCCCCAAGGACTTGTGGCACTTTGGTGAAGACACCTGCCAGACATGCTGTGTTCCCTTTACTGTAGGGGGTATGTGGCCAGGGGAGGGGACAGTTTTGGCTTCATGGTTCTTCTCAGATGCAGACTCTCAGTGCCAAGGTGACTTTCAGTGTGCAAATGGGACAGTCTAGGAAAATCAGGACAGCTGGTCACTCAGTTAGTGAGTCCCACCCCATGTTGGGGCTGGGGTTTAGCCCAGTTGGTAGAGCACTGCTCTGCACTGTCTGAGGACCCAGATTTGATCCCCAGCTCCGCAGAAATAGGAAAGGGATGTGGCAGTCCATTCCTGGGACAATCTCAAAACAATCAGCCATTGAAAACTCTAGGAGGATTGCTATGAGTCGGAGACAACTCAACAGCACCTAACAACAACAAACCCCATGTTGAGATATTCCTCCTAGGATATAAATCCATTAGGGAACCTCGGAAACCATCATCTTACCCCTATGCCAGAATCCTTTTATATGTGACAGAAATAAACATCTTTCATTTTTATACACCTGCAGCCGTACCATTGTGGTATCCAATCCCATCAGATCTTAGAAGCTAAGCAGGGTTGGGCCTGGTTAGTACTTGGATGGGAGACTGCCTGGGAGCACCAGGTGCTATAGGTTTTGGAGGCGGACCCGGCAACCCACTCCCCCAAAAACACAATCAGCCATTGAAAACCCTATGAATAGCAGAGAAGTATGGGCAATACTGTTTCCTCTGTTGTACATAGGGTCACTGTAAGGCAGACACCAACCTGATGGCACTTAACAACAACAGCAATCATTTTTATACCTCTGATATTTTGCATTCTCTGCCACTCACAGCCAAACCAAATTCTTCCTGATATAACAGTACAAATGGGATACTGATTAAATCATTTGTACAGACTCACTACGTTTATTCTCAATTGCTATAATGTACAATAATGAAATACAAACCGCAAAGTGACGTGGCTCGGGGCCCCCCATGGAATCTGAATGACTGCGAGTGATTTTTTTTTTTTTTTTTTTTTTTTGTGGTACTGAAGGTTGAACCCAGGGCCATGTGTTTGCATGCTCTGCAAGTGCTGGACCACTGAGCTGCAACCCTAGCCCATTTTTTACTTTTTGAGACAGGGTCTCACTAAGTTATGCAGAATGCCTCTGGTCTCGAACTTGAGATCCTCCTGTCTCCGCCTCCCGAGCTGCTGAGATTACAGGCGTGTGCCACCGTGCCCAGCCTGGGGGTGCTTTTTTGAAGGCATGTAAGAGACAGCCTCATAACCAGAGGGTGTTCTATTCAGCCATTGCTGCCTCCACTTGTTTTAGAGCCACAATGTAACCTTGGGCACATCTGCATCTGTGAAATAATAAGGTATTCTTTAAATCAAGATTTTGGAGTATTATAAATGCTTGGAGAGGGTTTTTAAATTATTATTCTAGCGCTGGTCTACTTTCCTTCTTTCTTTTAAATAATCTGCTTTAAGCATTCACAGGGTCTGGCATCCTAGGACATGACTGTGGCTAATTTGCCAAGAGCCTCTGCACATTCCCTAACCTCCTTAGGACATCCACTGGGAAGTTAAATCATTGTAAATAGAGGAATTAGACTAATGTTTTCTGCTAGGGAAAAAACTTTGACTCTTGGAATTCCCCACTTTTAGTGGTGGAAATGAATTATGCTGCAGATGCACAGAAGAATAAATCCATCTCATTTTACTAGGAACATGACATTTTTATTTACAGAATTTATATTTCTGAATGCTTCCTTCATACATTACAAATGCATTTCAAATTGGACTCTGTTAAGTTAGCAGTCTACTCTGTAAAAATAGATCAGGGAGAAAGTGGGGTTTGGGGCCACTTTGAAGTAAGAAAGAAAGAAGAGACAGGATCTAGCTAATGATAAAATGAATTGGAGAGGATTGCAAATCTTTTTCTTACAAAAGCAGGGAAATTCTGTTATGCGTGGGAAATTCTGAATACAGAAACAGTCTCTTGAGAATTACTTTCATGGCACTACTTATCTCTCCAAGACTTTATCATGGAAAACCTAAGTAGGAATTCTATGTAATGGACCATCACTTCACTATATATCAGCTACATGAGGTGTGACAAAAATATAGATGCATACTTAAAACATATATTCTATCATAAAATACATTGCCATTAATCCCTCTCAAAATACTTCCTTTGTCTTAGCATGCACTTCTCCCATCATTCCTGCCACTTTCTGAGGCACTTCTGGATGTCCTCTTTCATGAGTGTGCTTAGTTTCATCCTCCGTCATGACAATGCTCCATGTCACACATCACTTCTGGTACAGAAGTTTCTGTCAAAAGAAAACCTTGTGATATGTCCTCATCCACCTTATGCATGGATCTGGTACTGTGCAACTTCTGGCTCTTCCCAAGTCAACATGACCGTGAAAGGTAACCTTTTGAATTGATTCAGGACATTGAGGCAGGCTCTACAGCACAACTAAAGGCACTCCCAAAAAAGGACTTCCAGAACTGCTTCAGAAAGTGGCAAGAATGATGGATAAGTGTGTTTGAATTCAGAGGCAGTATTTTAAGGGAGATATAATGGCAATGTGGGACTGGGATTTAGCTCACTTTGTAGAACACCTCTCTGCAGTCTCTGAGGTCCCAGGTTCGATTCCCAGTATCACAAAAATGGGAAAAGAACTTGGCAATCCCCTCCCAAAGCAATCCCGAGACAATCAGCCATTGAAAACCCTATAAGGGTCACTATGACTATGAGTTGGACATGACTCAATGGCACCTAACAGCAACATAATGGCAATGCATCTTTTACTATAATTTTTAAAAATTTAAGCATTCACTATCTCTTTAATTATGTCTCATAGATGGACATGTTGTGTGCTTTTAGGTTTGAATGCTGTTTGTTATGCACATGGGATAAGCTGATGAGTTGAGGTTATTTGCTGGAAGTAGCCAATGAGGTAAGACACAACTGTGGGGTAGGTTCCCCTCTCTCTCTGTCTCTCAGCTGCTGGGGATTGAACCCAGGACCTCACAAATGGTAGGTAAGTGTTCTACCACTGAGCTACATCCCCAGCCCACCTGTGGGTAAGATCTGATTGGCTTTCAAATTAAGTGCTACCGTGAGGTTTGTGGTGCTGAGAGAGGTGCAGTTTTGAATGGAAGAGGCAACAAGCACTCCTGGGCCACATGAAAGCCAAGTTATCTGTACTACATTTGCCTATATTTCTTATCCCCCAACTCCATACAATCTTTTTTCTCAGTGCTGGGGGTGTGGTGAGACAGAGTCCATCTCTGGTTCAGATGATGTTATGAGGAGTCAAAACAACAAATGAGTATCTGAATAAAAACAAAACTTGCCCTCACTAATCCAATTCCTCTCACTCTTCTATTAGCCTTTTTTTAGTGTCTCAGGAGCCCAACATGGGAAACCATAAACTGAGATACAGAATGAAATGTAGATAATTCTGGACTGATGATGCCTCAATTTATGAGTGTTTGACTTTACCACAATGGGAAAGCAATATGCATTCAGCAGAAGCCGTGCTTTGAATTTTGATTTTTTTTCCCTTGGGCTAGCGATATGTAATATGAAACAGCAGCAGTGAATCACAGCTCTTGGTCAGCCACGTGATACTCTGCAGTGCACTGTGTTGCTAAGCTCTCATGTTGACTAATTTAGGTGTATCAAATGTCCTTTTGACTTGGGATGTTTGCAACTTATAATGGCGTTTTAGGGATACAACCATACTGTAAGTCAAGGAGCATCTCTTTGCTGAAAGTGTGTGTTCTAGAAACTGCTCATTATTTCTTTTCTTAAATGGCATCTGCCATTGACTTCTTCATGTTGTCAAGCCACTATTAGAAGTGAATGAGGACCAGTCAGTTGCTCCTGGCTTTTCCAGGTTGTAAGATCTGATTATACTCCTAAATGTATGTGGGACCAGGAGACCAGCCTACGATCAGACTCCAGTCCTGCTGTTTTAGACTCTTGGACTACTTAGGGTCTCTGTTACCTCATCTATAAAGTGATGATTCAGAAAAATTGTCAACTGCCAGCAGAGTCCCTTGTCATAGTGAGTAAGCATCACGTTCTCTCTCCATGCCAGGTGGCATTATTATTAATGTCTAGCTAGAGGAAGACAGTACCTGGAAGGTTTTAATCTTGCTCATGTGGAGAGACGAGCACCCTGGTGTGACACTGTTCCCAGTGGATGGTCTGTCTTAGCCTTTGTTTCCTGATTGTGATTCTTGGTCTTAAATACCTGCTACCCTGTGGTACTTCTCTTGACTCGGTTTCTCCACTTGGCTAATGCAGAATGCAGAATTTCATCTTGAGAGAAAGTCCAACATCCCTCTTAAGGGTGGCTGCAGTAGAGCTGTCAACCAGGCATCAATGAAAATAGAAGTGACTGGAGCTTCTTGCACAGCTACCACATTTATGCCCAGAAGAAAATAAGACATGGAGCAGCCCCGCCCCCCCTCCCCGCAGAGAGCTATCAGAGAAAGTGGAGTTCATGTCACCCTCACAAAGGTCGCAAGTTGTTTTGTTTGCGGTTTCTCATTTCCTGAGACTTTGAGGAAGTTTGACCTAGCTTGTTTTCTTCTTTTTAATATATTTTATCGAAGGAGAGAGGACGGTATTGTTGTCACTAAGCAGCATGAAAAATGAAGAGTCCATGATTGTTTTTTGTGCAAAGAGTCTAATAATGGAAATAAAACCCTGAAATCCTGCCCCTCCTCGATTCCTTCCTAAACCCATCTAAATGCCAGCTCATGGCAGAGACACCATTCACGCTCTGACCCTCGACCTTCACATGCAGAAGGGAGGATGCTAGAGGACCAATAGTTCCAGAAGATGGCTAGTATAATTTATCAGTAAGTTAGAGGCGCAATGCTCATGTAATCTCCACCTCAGACACTTATTCCAGGATTTTGGTGTTTGGCTCAATTTCAAAAGGCTATTTTGTGCTTATCACTTAAAATTTTGTTTGGTTTTGTTTTCCAGTAGGGTGAGGCACTTAAAGACAAATCAGGGATCTATTTTCTTATTTAACAGATGAAGAAAGAGGTTAATTGGTTTGACCAATGTCATCCCATTGAAGCCACTAGAATTCACATGTTTTAACAGGCAAAATTCAGAGCCTAAATAATGAATTTCTATGGAAAAGTTTTTACTCTGTAAAGCATAGTAAACTTGAACATAAGAAGAAAATAAAGGCTTTCACATCTAATACTCATCCCATAAATATTTATTAGTTCCATAAATATTTATTGAGTGGTCTTCATATACTATCTGATAACTAGTAGAAATAAGGTCTTCAGAGTGTTTAGTATTGCTTTTGGGGATAATATCTCTCTTCTTTGCCTCAATACATAGTTTTATTCACTCATTCATTAAGTCATTAATTAATTCAACCAATAGACATTCAATGAGCACATACTATGTGCTAGGTGCTATGCAGTATACAAGAATACATGGATTCTGAATAGGTTAGTCTCTGCCTCATGGAGTTTAAAGCAAAATAAGGGAGAGAAGATGTTTTCAACTTGATGTGTCATATTAGAATGATGTGAAGAGTGTTATGGAAGCATAAAAATGTGCTTCTAGTGCACTTCAAGGATGGTGTATCAACTCAGGAATGCCTTCTAGAGGAGGTGGTGTGGATGTCTTATCAAAGGGCAGCGCCTGTAGAGACTGAAGGGAAAGGAGAGAAGACAGTATCCTGGACGGAAAGGTCAGCATATATATAATGTGGGTGTGAGGCAAGGAATGGGGTGCTGTCAATGGAGCATTATTCAGCCATAAAGAAAAATGAAGTCATGTTGTTGGCAGGAAAATGGGTGGGACAGGTGATTGTGTTAGGTGAAATAAGCCAAACTCAGAAAGACAAGTATTACCTGTTCTCTCTCATATGTGGAATCTAGGAGAAAAAGACATGAAAGTGGGAGACATCTATGGGGGAACAGAAAGGGATCAGGGAGGGAGAGGAGAGATTAATGGTGACATGATCAAAGGGCATTATATGCACATACAAAAATGTCACCAGGAAACCTATTATTTTGTAAAACTAAAATATACTACTAATAAAGAGGGCTGGGATTTAGCTCAGTTGGTAGAGTGCTGCGCTGCACTCTCTGAGGTCCTGAGTTTAATTCCCAGTACCGCAAAAATGGGAGCAGGGCCTGGCAACCCACTCCCAAGGCAATCCTGAAACAGGCAGCCACTGAAAACCCTATGAGGGTCACTATGAGTCGGATACCTACTTGACGGCACCTAACAACAACAACTAATAAAGAACATAAGTTATTGTCATTGCAAATAATTTTTCAATTACTCATTAAGAAATTTTATTAGGATGTGCAAAATGGTGGACAACTATTTTTGAGTTGAAAATAATGATTTGCACATATTTTAATGTATTTTACAACTTAAAGTTGACTACCTTAATTTGCCTAAATTAAACATGACAACTGTTTTGTTTGTGTTTTTCCTGTGCACTTCTATATTTAATGCAGCACTGTTCACAATTGCAAGGATGCAGAATCAACCCAGATGTCCATCAACAGAGGATTGGATTGAAAAAATGTGAAATATATGTATATATATGAATATTATTCATATATATGAATATTACTCAGCAGTAAAAAGAGAATGAAATTATGGCATTTGCTGCAAAATGAATGGAACTAGAGATCATCATTTTAAGGAAAATAACCCAGACTCAAAAAGAGAAATGCCACGTTCTCTCTCATATGTGGGAGCTAGATCTACCTTAAAGAAAAAAAAAAAGAAAAAATAATATGGTATTATACCTATCTAAGAATGAAAAATATAAGTTGACCCAATATGAGGGGAGAGGACTAGTCTGAGGGAGTGGACAATAAGGAAGGTGGAGCTGGAACAGCTTAGAGGGGTAGTGAGAGAGAGAGAGAGAGAGAGAGAGAGAGAGAGAGAGAGAGGGAGAGAAAGTGTAAAATACAGGGCTCAACTCTATGAAAATACAAAAAAGTCATGCTATGACTCATAATCACAGGCAACTGTCAAATGTAATAAATTTTGCAAGGGAAAAGGAATGGTGTGCTCAGTGAACACGTGGGCGGCGGTGGTGAGAGGGGCAGAACAGGGCAGTGTTGAAACCCCATCCTTCACCAACCCCGGGCAGAGCTCAGCCTAAAGAAAGCGCCTCTGCTGCCTCACGATGATGGCTGAGGGAGGGGACGCAATGGGGGGAGGGGGAGAACTGCACAAGGTCTCCTGGACTGCCTGTTGGGAGGTAGCTCCCTCATCTCCACCTTCATTGGCCAAAGTAAGTCCAGAGGCAGGAGGAGGGAACAGTTATGATTGCCACAGCCACCCAACTGCTAATTGGACATTATTAGAAAAACTGAAACATGGACACCATCGTATTCAGTGGGTATTGTCCTCCTGAAATCTGGTTTTTAAGTAACTGCCTGCAGAAAGCATCCTCATATTATTCTCTGAGTCACATGATGTTGGAGGTCCCCAGGGTGAGCAGCCCTCTTTTGGTGTGACTGGTTGTCTGAAGTGGCCCTTGGGTTCCAGGTGTTTAAAAGACTACCTGTGTTCACATGATTTTGCTAGAACTTTGAGACCATTGTCTCCCGTCCTTTGCACACCTACAAAAAGAGACCCATGCCACTCCAGATCCTCTGTGGTGGGAGGGCGTAGGCACTGACAGCTACATGCTTGCCACTTGCCTGGGAACATGTGTTATTACTATTGTTTGGGGCATAATCAATATTGATTAACTCAGTGGGTTAAAAATAAAGAAGGTCTGCAGACACCCTTGTTTTCTTTCCTTTACTTTTCCCTCTTTTGATTTATGTTACCCCGCATTCTATATTTTCTTCAAATCCTTCCTGAAATAGGGTGGCGCACACATATGTTGTTGTTGTTGTTAGGTGCCAATGAGTCGGGTCTGGCTCATAGCGACCCTGTGTACAGATGACCAAAACACTCCCCAGCACTGTGCCATTGACCCCCACTATGTCAGTGCTTCTCTGCTCTTCACAAAGTTTTCAGTGGCTGATTGTTGGGGGAGTTGGCTGCCAGGTCCTTCTCCTGTGTTCGCGGTGTTGGGAATGGAACCAGGGCCTCAGAGAGAGCAGAGCAGCACTCTACCAATTGAGCCAGCCCCAGCGCCATGCAAATATGTAAGAGAAGAGAATAAAGTTTCAATTTCTGACAGTCATGCCCTTCTGATCAGGAACCCCCATGCTGTGGGTGTGGAAAAACAACCCATTTACAGGTAATTATGCCTCCTCAGGGCAAAGTAATCTTTCTGCGGTAGATATTTGGTATGTCAAAAACACAATCACCCTGAGGAATAGTTCTGTCACTTAGGTTGTCTCTCCTTCTCCCATCTTTCCTCTTGACTGTGTCTGGGAGCAGCGGGGAGGGCCGGGGAGAGAGAAGGAGACGTTTACTTTTGTTTCAGCACATATGTCTGCACGTGTGTGAGGGGTGGGTGGGACACAGAAAGTTAACTTAGATAGTGGTGCATTGGGTTAGGACCGCCTGTGACTAATCCTGGAGGCAGTTCATCGGCTGTCTGATCTTCAAGTTCAGTGGATCCTAATGAGACATTGTTACCTTGACCTGCAAGGTACTCCTACCTGGAATTGCATGGTGCAAGAAGGAGGTGGTCATTTCTGTCATGCCACCGTCTTCCCTGAGGCTGAGAAGAGACAGCTTGAGGAAAGGAGGGAGGGTGTGGGAGGAAAAGGAAGAGATGGCAACTTTGGTGAGGATGGGGGCTAATCCCAGGCTTGCCTCTGAGTGACATAGGAGGGCTTTTTGGCAAGAAGGTGCATGTCCGTGGACAGAGACAAGAGGGAAAGTTTTGCCTGATCTTCCCCCTCTTGACTGAAGCTCCCCTGCGTTCTACCTCTTCTCCAAGTCGTCTTGGAAATAAGGTGGTGCACAAATACGTAAGAGAAGAGAAAAACGTTTCCCCTCTGAGGACCGCCCTCCTCTGCGGTCTTGGAGGCATAGGAGCTCCGGGCCTTTCTTGATGAAAGGAGGGCTTCATCTGCTCTGCTCAGCCCAAGTAGAACTCTGGAGGGATGTGTTGTGAGGCGCTCCCCAGAACCCCTGGATCTTACAGCTCGTTGGTTCCAGCAAGTCATAGCTGTGGGTGGCTCATGGGGCTGTCTGGTGACAAGACCTTCTGCCAGGGCTTGCTCATGTTTCCTGAGCATGTGAGAGCATCAGCTGCCTCCAAGGCTTGGTGTGGAGGAACGTGTATGTGCCAGAGCACTTCAGTGATAAACACAAGCAAGATATTAGTTTGCTACTCATCTTCAGGGCTGTCACTAAGAACACGTATTTTGTTTGTTCCCTCTCTTGCTGAGGCTCCTGTGTGCAGAGAAAATACAACTAAGATATGGATGCAGTATCAGGTCTCTTAGCCAGGGTTGTTAGGTGCCTTCAAGTCGAGTCCGACTCACAGCGACCCTGTATACAATAGAACAAAACCCTCCCTGACACTGTGCCATGCCTGGCACTATGTCAGTGCTTCTCTGCTGTTCACAGGGTTTTTGATGGCGGATTATTTCACTTTGAGAGTGAATTACCATGTCCTTCTCCGTTTACCCAGGGTGGCATCCAGAAATTGCATGTCATAGCTCGAGTACGAACAGGATGTCCTGGCCTCTGTGTCCTTCAGCTGGTGAGTTAACCCACCACTGACTGTCTTAGTATGAAGACTAATCCCTTCCTCTGGAGAACTTGTCCCTTCCCCCAGGTTGAATTGTGCAGAACCACTGGAGTTTTAGGGATACTGTCTTTGAATGGCATGACCACTGATCATTGCTGCAGAAGCCTTGTGCTCTGCAGGCGATACGTGAGGTTGATCCATTTTGCAGTGATGTCCTGCTAGCCCAGATCCCCACAGAGGTTGTCCTGGACCTTCCAGAACCTGCCAGGAACCATGACTGGGTTCTTGTCAAGGCTGGAGTAAGATGGGGGAAGCCGGCCCTGTGTGTGACCTCTCTACTCACTGTTCTTCCTGTTTTGCTCTCTCAGTAGCCAACTCCCAGGGAGTTCAAGGTTCAGGGGCTGCAATAGTGCCTGAGAGATCTGTGATCACTGCTTCTCAGGGTTACTTGGTGAAGAGACGAGACTATGGAGGAGGGAGCACCACATGAGAGGAGAGATGGACCTGGGACTAACGGTCAATGAGGAAGGGACGAGCAGGGAAAGATGGACCTTCAAATAAGATCAAAATGGAGTTGAGGAGGAAGTCTAAGAGGTCAAAGGAAGGAGGAGAAAAATTGAGCGAATATGCTCTATCTCCAGAGAATATTGTGCTTTAGGACAGAGGCAGATCAACAGTGTAAGCACCCCAAAGGGCATGTGATACAAACATGCCTGTTGCATTTGGCAGGAAGGAGGCTTTTGGTGGAAACTGGCAGAATTTGTCTTCCAGGAGGAGTCTAAGCAGAGGCTCTAAGAGGACCCCAGGAAGTGAGGAGGGAGCCAGAGTGGAGGGAGGATAGGAGCAGAGCGGTAGATGGAAGAAGACACAGGTTAAGGAGAGTTTCTGTCTGTCCCTTTGCTGCTGGCAAGCTGCAAGCATCCCGGCTCTTTTCAGTGCTGATGGAAGAGAATCCGTAAGAGGTGAGCCCTGCAGATGCAGAAGAGAGACCAGCTGCAGGGAGGCCTCACCCTGGGAAGCCAGCTGTGCTGGGGCAGCAGCTAGATGGCAGCCTGTTTGCAGAAGAGGGAGGATGTTTATGTAGCAAGAAGGAGATGCGAGTGGACACTCAGAACCATGGGTTTGTTTGTGGCTGCATGGAAGTTGAGGCAGGTTCAATACCGCAGCAAGCAGGAGGAAAGCTGTGTCCTGAGAAGGAGGACTCAGGTGAAGGCGAGGTGGGCTGGGTTCCCCCGTGGCTCGCATGGGGCCAGTTTCCACCCAGACAAAGGCACCCAGACACCCTTCTCCATGGCAACTGCAGCACCCAGAGAGGGAGGCGGCTTCTTCTGAAACTCAGCTCCAGATCCCCGAGCCAAATCCAGACTTCGTTTTGGTCTCTGATTTTCCCGCATCACCCCCACATTTGGACTTTTTAGTTAGTAAACTCCATTTAAAAACTGTTTATAAGCCATGTGTCATATGCTAGGATTTGGAAATACAGAAAGGAGTAAATAATGTTCCTACTTTTAAGGAGGTTACCCTCTACCTATTTTACAAAATCCTTTTCAAAGGGAAGCTGGCTTTTCAGAATTGACTTTTAGATCATCTGCTTTCTTTGAGTATCGAGTACATGATTCCTTTAAAAAATATGAGATAATTAATTGTTTATTTGGAAATACTCTGCTTTCCTAAGATGAAAACATTGGGAAAAATTAATTAAATGACTTTATATGGTAATAATGAAACTTCCCTTCTCTATGTAGTGATTTAGCTTCCAAAACATATGACATTCACATTATAAAGAACATTTTCAGGAACACAATTTTAATACATAAATTTATATATCATTTGATACTCATGGCATTAGTTTGTTCATTCTTTCTCTCTCTCTCTTTTTTTTTTCCTTTTTTGGTACTTGGAGGTTGAACCCAAGGCCTCACACATACTTTGCATTGTAAGCAACCATGGATTACACCTTGATTTTTTTCCTTTCCTTTTTCTTCTCTCTCTCTTTTGTATTTCTAGAGTTACATCCTGCATTTTGCACTTTTCTCTCCTTCTTTACCCCTCTCCATTGTTTCCCCTACCCCCCCTTCCACATCATATACTCCCTCTCACTAGTCCCCTCCCCGTCACATTAGGTCCTTTGTATTTTCTATTCTTAGATAAGTATGATTGTTTGTGTGTGTGTATATATGTATGTATATGTATGTATATATATATAAATTTTTCCTTTAAGGTAGATTTAACCCCTACTTATGAGGGAGAACATGGAGTATTTCTATTTTTGAGTCTGGGTCATATCACTTAAAATGATACTCTCCTGTTTCATCCATTTTGCTGCAAATGACATAATTTCATTCTTCATTACTGCTGAATAATATTCCATTATGTATATATATCATAATTTTAAAATCCAATCCTCTGTTTATGGACATCTGGGTTCCATACCTTTGTAATTTTAAATCTTTAAATTTTGAGTTAGGGTCTCACTAGATTACTTAACTGCCTCTGGCCTCAACTTTGCAATCCTCGTGCCTCAGCCTCCTGAGTCACTGAATTATAGGCGTGCACCATCACACCCAGCAAAGTTAATTCTTAATACTTCACATTAGGAAAAAAGAGGGGAGATAAGGAGCTAGTGGTTATTTTGTAAATGTGCCTGGCACCTTACATATATTATCTTATTTAATCTTCATAATATAGAGGCTAAGATCCTGACCAAAGCCATCAAGCTGGGGAGTGTCTGGGGCTCAAACTCAGGTCTGTGGATGCTACAGCTCCTGTATTTCCAACTGTGTGATATTCTCTCATCGAGTTATTAAAATAATGTTTCGCACTTTTCAGATGCCTTTGGAGTGGGTGAGAATACCAAAAGGTTGGGGCATCATCCCGCACAGAGGCCAAGGCAGAGGCCGCTGAACTCCAGGTCTCTGGCATCAGTCTCCCTCCCCAACCTCCTTTCCCCATTGTGACTTGGTACTGAGTGCCCCCATCAGCCCTATGACCTATGAGAAGGTCCATACCCTGCTGTCTGACTTTGGGGAGGAAGTGAGCCCCTGGAGAGCCTGTCCACTGGCTCAGTATCGTTCGTAGCATCTGGATTCCTGCTGCATTTCTCTGCTTGACAGGCACTAATATTCAAGCTTCCTTCACTCCTTACAGAACAGACATATGAATCCAGGGCAAAAACTAAACAAGAGACATTTATTACAGGCTGGGGAAATATTGACAGATTGTAGCAAATTTCAGGAAAAGTTGCAGACATGATGAATGATCTGGAGGGACAGATTCATGAAGAGGAAATGGAAAAGCAGCAATAACAGCAATACCAACCCTACCCAGAAATAAACAAGCCAGACTTACTAGTTGTTCTTGGTTGGCACCAGGAGTAATAAGGTCCTTTATGAGGTTCAGTACCAGCATATATGAGTCACAATTAGATATCCAAGCTGTAAAACAAATTAATAATGAAATGACATTTAGGCTGAGCATTAGAAAAGGTGTCCATAAAAAACCTGAAGGGATGGACCAATTTTGTTGTGAATTAATCTTAAAATGAAAAATGTGTTATATCTTCCTGTACGGGCTTTTCGTATCATAAGTCATTATTATGTGGAGTCCCACCACATCAGAAGGGTAGCACTTCTGACCGCAGCTGGACTGAGCCCAGCCAACCGAGTGTAGGCTGTGCGGTTCACCTCCTGCACTCTCCACCCGCAGGCCTTTTCTCTGTCCCTTTTTCCCATCTCTCCTTCACTTGTCTCCTTGCAACCCCAGGCTGAGACAGTTTTTCAGATATCACCCAGTGGTCTTCCTTCAAAACATAAATCTGGGGCTGGGGCCGTAACTGAGTGGTGGAGCCCTTTCCTAGCAGGGCTGAGGCCTTGGGTTCCATCAACTGCGCGTGCATTCGTGCACACACAAGCACATGCACATGCACATGCACACACGCATATGCGCACACACGCACACTCATGTACACTCATGCATATGCCCATGCACACACACATATGCACACATATACACATTCACATGCACGCATATGCACAGGCAGACACATGCACACACTCACGCACACACACGCACATGCCCAGGCACACATAAGCACATGGACACTCATACACACACACACACACACGCACACATTACAAATGTGACCCCTTGTGTCTTGCCTCCTCTAACCTTCCTAATGAATAACAACCTAGTTCCCCACTGTCTGGGTCCTGTATCAATGGGCCAGGGTATAACTCAGCTTTCTGGCACCATGACAAAGGACCTCAGGTAAACAACTTATGAGGAGGAAAGGTGTACTTGAACTCACAATTTGTCCACAGTCACTTGGCCCTGTTGCTTCGGGATTAGGGCAGGGGACACAGAATATCCTGGCAGGAGCCTGTGGAGAGGAGGCCTGTCACCTCATGGCAGCTGGAAAGCAAAGGGAGAAGGAGCTGGGTCCCTCAAACCCCCTTCTTCCACTATGTCGCACCACTAAAAGGTTCCACCAACTCCCAGTAGCACCACAGGCTGATGACCCAGCCATTCGTGGACAATCTCTGGGGGACAGTCAAGATCCAAATGATGGCATCTGAGAATATTTTTGCTATAAGCAAGAATCACTTGACTCAGCCTGCCCTATCCTTAGCAAAGGAGTCAAACCCTTAACCCAGAAAAATAGCTTCAAAGGGACACTCTCTTGATTTCTCTCACACTGATTTCCTTGAAGGCAAATCCCAGCCTCTGAGATTCCATTTGCTTAATTAGTATCACAAACAAAATAGGCTACAGGATATTTATAATTCTCCAGGATACCTAATCTATCTTTCTTTCTTTCTTCTTTCTTTTTCTTTCTCTTCCTTCTTTTCCCCCTCCCTCCCTCACTTCCTCTTTCCCTTCTTTCCATCTTTCTTTCTTTCTTTCTTTCTTCCTTTCTTTCTTTCTTCCCTTCTCTTTCTTTTTCTTTCCTTCTTTCTTTCTTTCCTTTCTTTTTCTTTCTCTTCCTTCTTTCCCCCCTCCCTCTCTTCCTCCCTCCCTCCCTTCCTTTCTTCCTTCCTTCCCTTCTTTCTTTTCTTTTTTTTCTTGATAGTTGGGGGTTTAATCCAGGGCCTCACATATGCTTTGCAACTGCTCTACCCCTGGGTTGCACCCCCAGCCCACTTTACCTTTTAGTTTGAGACAGATTCTCCCTGAGTTACACAGAATGCCTCTGGCCTTTAGCTTGCTGTCCTCCTACCTCCGCCTTCCAAATTGCTGGGATTACAAGCATGCACCATTGCACCCAGCTCCCAAACCATCAATATAGTCTTAAAAGCATAGGAGATCTCTGGTAACAAGTAATTTATTTGCTAAACAGCATTCATTTTAAATGCATTTTTCATATAACTTTCCTCCAGGGACTAGCATAAGCTCATTCCAGTTACTTTATGCATTTAAAAAAGAATAATACTGCATTTAGAAAAAGATGCATAATTCAGTGTTTTTATTAGTTCAGATATTACTCCCACATCACAATGTATTTATAATTTGTTCTACATAGAATAAATATTACTGTGCAAACAAATGTTGCATTGGGATGAAACACAAATTTGAGGAAAGGATATATATCTTTCAGACCTTCTGTTTTAAGTAAGACAAACCTACTCTGACTTCAACCAGTGTGGAATTGATGGGCTGACTTGGAAGACGGCTTATAATCCATGCAAAAATGCAGGAAGTAAATGGACAGGAACCAAGAGAAGATGGGCAGCTGGAACCACTGCCAAGGACATGCCCAACACGTGCTGGGTGGGCTGCAGCTGACCCGGCACTGCCGTTCTGGGAACAGCATCTGCACTGGACAGAATCAGCGCTCCCCTGCACCACTCTGATTGCTGGGCTTTGGTTTTAAAATGGCACCTGGCCTGGACCAAGTCAGGTGCTTCCCGTGTGGCTGGGGGTGGGAAAGGGAAATCTGCCCTTCAGATTGGCTGATGTGAGCAGGACCAGTCTCCCAAGACCTACTCCAGGAATTCCCAGACACACAGAGGGGTCCTCTAATACTGAGCTAGTCAGCTTTCTGTCACTATGACAAAATCCCCGAGAAAATAAAGGTCAGATCACAGTTTTGGTGGTCTCAGTCCGTGGTTGGCCTGTTGCTTTTGAGTAGGTGATGAGGCAGAACATCATGGTGAGGAGGATGTGATAGAGCAAAGCTGCTCACCTAGCAGGGGCCAGGAAGCAGAAAGAAGGGAAGAGACCACCTCCCACTTCCCCTCCAAGGACAAGCCCAGAGACCGACCCTCCTTCCTTTAGGCCTCACATCCTAAAGGTTCTGCCACCTCCCCATAGCACCACAGGTTGGCAACCAAGCCTAAAGGGTCTTTGGGGGACACTTCCAAGCCATATTCATTATTTGGTGCCATCGGGCAGGGTCTTACTCATGCAGACCCTCATAGGGTTTTCAATGCCTGACTATTTCAGGACTATTTTCAGGAGTAGATTGCCACACCCTTCTCCCATTTTTGTGATGCTAGGGATTGAACCCAGGTCCTCAAAAAGGGCAAAGGAGTGCTCTACCAACTGAGCTAAACCCCATCCCATTTCTAAGTCATAGCAATACCTAAGAACTTGCACAGCCTACACACAGAAACCTAAATCGAACTGAAGCTCCAAACTCAGCGTGAAACTCCTAGGAAAGTGCAGCCAAAGTAAGGCTTGTTTTATTAACTCAGGTTTGACCTCCTTCATCATATGAAGATGAGCCTGTCTCCCTTAGGGACCTCGGGACTTGCTTGGTTGTTTTCCCAAGAGGCCATTCTGCACTACACAAGGCCCAGGAGACATAAGATCCATCCATGATCAGGGAAATAACAAGCAGTTGGTATTAAACAGTAAGGTCTAATTATTGTGTTTAAATTTTTTATCTGCAAAATTGTACAGAATATCAAATAGTACTCTACAGAGTGGAGTAAAGGTTTGGAATAAAATGTATAACACATAGCACAATTCCTTTGTGATAATAGGAATTTTTTATTACATCAATAGGCACTATGGAACATGATTTTACCAAATCAATGAAATTCAGTAATGATCCTTTATACTGGAACTTTACTTTTCAGCCAAAAAATACATAAATGTCACACACATCTTATACATAATATAATCATTCTCACAAGGTGCATTGCATTGGGAAAAGCTGTTGCAAAAGACCTCTTTAAAGTGTTGAAAAGTAAAGATGTCACAGTGAAGATGAAGGTGTGCTTGACTCATGCTATGGTATTTTCAGTTGCATCATATGCTTGTGAAAGTTGAATGATGAATAAAGGAGACAGGGGAAGAACTGTGCTTTTGAATTATGGTGCTGGAGATGAATATTGAATATGTCATGGCCTGTGAAAGAGCCAACAGATCTATCCTAGAAAAAATGGAACCAGAATGCTCCTTGGAAGCAAGGATGGCTAGACTGTGTCTTATATATTTTGGACATGTTGTCATGAGGGACCAATCCCCAGAGAAGGATATCGTGTTTGGGAGAGTGGTGGGTCAATGGAAATAGGAAGACCCTCGAGTAGATGGACTGACACAGTGGCTGCAACAATGGCCTTAAACATAGAAATGATTATGTGCATGGCACAGTGCTGAATAATGATTCATTCAGTTGTACATAGGTTGCTATGAGTTGAACCTGACTTAATGGCACTTAACAACAACATAGCATAGTATATAATATGTATATAACATGTTAATATATAACATAAAATATTCTCTTTGATATATGATGTATAGTTATATGCTGAATATAGTGTATGTTTATGTATAATACATATAACATGTTGTTGTTGTTAGGTGCCGACAAGTCGGTATCCGACTCATAGCGACCCTCTGTACAACAGGGGAAACACTATTGTCAGTGCTTCTCTGTTGTTCATAGGGTTTTCAATGGCAAATTGATTTTTGGGAAGGGGTTGCCAGGTCCTTCTCCCAAGCCTACAGCTTCTGGTGTTCGCAGGTGGTCTCCCATCCAGGTACTGACCCGGCCCGACCCTGCTTAGCTTCCGAGATCTGACGGGATCGGATGCCACAGGGCTACCGCTGCAGGCATATAACATGTAGCATAGCATATAATTTGTTTCATTTCTTCTTCTGCTCTATTTACTTATTATTATTTTCCCATTTTGAAATTCCTTAAGTGACAGTGTAATAAGTATTATTCCTTGTTAAATAGGTGATTAGGGAGAGTATTAAAGTAGTTTTTTTTTGTGGTTGTTGGGAGTTGAACCCAGAGCTTTGTACATACTTTGCAAATGCACTGTTGCTGAGCTGCACCTCTAGCCCCTTTTATATGTTATATCTTGTGACAGAGTCTGACTAAGTTGCACAGGCTGCCTCTGGCCTCAAACTTGAGATCTACCTGCCTCTGCACCTGGAATCACTGGGATTATGGACGTGGCTATAGGGAAAAATTGGGAGGATATGAGGATATTGGCAAAAACTCCCAAACTGGGAAAACGGCTTTTGAATATCTGGTTTTGTAAATTAGAAATCCAGGGAAAATGAAAGCAACTTGGTTGCACGTTTGTACAAAACCCTTCCTGATTGGACAATTGGACTGAAAGCTGACTGGCTAAGGCCATTCTGTGGGTGAACTACATAAAGAGCTGCACTGCAGTATCTCGGCCCTTTTAAGCCTTTTAGGCCCTTTTTTTGCCTTCTCACCCGTTCCTGCCCGGACCACCAATGAGGAAATGCCTCTCCCGCTGCTCTCCCCTGGAACTTCGGAACTTCGGTGGGGAAAGAATGCTCTCCCATTGCAATCATCAATAAGGAAAGAACCTGCTCTCCGTCTGATTGCCAACGAAGCAACAGCTGTCTCCTGTTGACCACCGGGATGACCAACACAGGTGTTTGCCCCTGGAAGGCAAAAGTGCCTGAGGCTTTTCCTTTCTCCTGTCTCCTCTGGGGTCCCGAGGGCCGCAGGAGGCTGTGCCCCTCACCTGAGGGTCCTGAGTGAACTGTGTTTAGTATCTGTGTGCACGGCAGCGCCGCCCGTCCAAACCTCCAGGCCAGACCAGGAGGCTCATGCCCCACAGTGGTCACCGTGATAGGCAGTTAAAGCAGCATTTTAAATTGGGGTTCTTTTTGTTGCTCTGCCCCTCTTTCTGTCAGCACAGTGAGGACATTGGCAGCTGGCTGCATTTCATCTCAAACATTACCATGACTATGCACTGAAAACAAACTCTAGTTCTTTTGAAATGCATGATTCATTGTTGTGACCTATGTCTACCCCTCCCCTTCCTAACCTCTAGTCATCTTAATTATATTCTCTACCACTGTGGGGTCAACTTTTTTAGCTTCTATAAATGAGTGAGAACATGGAGTATTTGTCTTTTTGTGCTTGGCTTGTTTCCCTTAACAAAATGTCCTCTGCTTCCACCCATGTTTCTGCAAATGATAAGATTTCATTCCTGCCTGTAATCCCAGCGACTCAGGAAGCAGAGGCAGTCTGTGTAATTTAGCAAGACCCTGTCTCAAAAAGTAAAAAAAAAATGGGCTGATGGTGCAGCTCACTCAGTGGTATAGCACTTGTAAAGCATGCGAGGATGAGGCACTGGGTTCAACCCCAAGTACCTTAAAAAAGAAAAAAAAATTCATTCTTTTATATGGCTGAATAATATTCCATGGTGTATATAATCCTCATTTTCTCTTTCTGTTCGTCTTAGATGAACACCTAAGTTGATTCCATATCTTGGCTATTGCAAATAGTGCTGCAGTAGACCAGGGAGTGCAGATGTCTCTTCAACATGCTGAGTTCATTTCCTTTCATTGTATAACCAGCAGTAGGATGCCAGATCACATTATAGATGTATTTTTACTTCTTTGAGGAAGCTTCATACTTCTTCCCATAATGCTGCACTAATGTATGTTCCCAGCAACAGCATGTAAAATTTTCTCTTTCTCCCCATCCTCACCAGCATTTGTTACTTTTTGTTTCTTTGATAATAGCCACTCTACCTGGGGGTGAAAGCCTGCAGCCTTACCACTGTGGTGGCAGATCTCTCCTCAGATCTTGAAAGCTAAGCAGGGTTGTGTCTGGTTAGTGCTTGGGTGGGAAACTGCCTGGGAACACCAGGTGCCTGACAACCAAATCCCAAAAAATCAGCCATTAAAAACCCTATGAATAGCAGAGAAGCACTGACAATAGTGTTTCGTCTGTTGTACATAGGGTTGCTATAAGATGGACTCAACAGCACTTAACAACAACTACCACAATTTGGGATGAGATGGTTCTCATTGTGGTTTTGATTTGAATTTTCCTGATAATTAGTGATATTGAAAATTCTCTTTTATATACTCGCTGACCATTTGCATGTCTTCAGCTACAAGTTTTTTATTCAGTATATTCTGCAAGTCTTTTCTTCCAGTCTGTGGCTTTCCTTTTCATTTTTGGGACAATAATTCATAGGAATTTTCTTCCTGAGGGTTTCCATTCTTGGACATTCTCTTCTTTATCTTGAATCTCGTTGCTAGCTGCTCACCCTTTGCCCCACCTCTGCTTCCCAGACTGGCTCTTCTTTCTGCCCTGGCCCTGTGGCCTTGGTGCCCATGCGGCCACAGCCCTTGGTACCCTGCTCCATTTAGAAGAGCAGAGGTGACACCTGGCTGGGTGCTGAGGTACACCATGCACTCCTGCAGTTCCACATCACAGAATCAGACTCAGGGGAATCACTGCATCTCTTAGAACCCTCAGCACACTCTACCAAAATATCATCTAGTGATGAAATGAAATACTGGCTAGTTTATGTTGTTGATGAAGTATTCAATCTTTCATATTTATTTACCAAACACCACACTGAAGAGTAAAGGTCTTTCACATGATTGTTAATATCATTTTTAAAATTTTATTTTTTTGATTAACACAAAATATTTGTACATATTTATGAGATACAATGTTTTCATTCATTTATATTTGGGGTAATGATAAACTCAGGTTGATTATCCATCATTGCTGGGTACGGTGGCTCACACCTATATTCCCAAAGACTCAAGAAGAGGAGGCAGGAGGATTGTGAGTTTGAGTCCAGAGGCAGCCTGCGTAACTTAGGGAGACCCTGTCTCAAGATAAAAAAAAAATTAGGGGATTTTTTTAAAGAAGTCACACTGGTTTTTCAAGCTCTGCTCTCCCCCAGGAAAGCCACAGCAGCAGGAGCAGGTGCTGCGGCCACCCAGAGGGCGAGCCTGGGGGTTGGAAGCTCTTGCAGCTGCCTAAAGTGGCTGCAGCAGAGGCTCGGTCCCCTGGCAGATCCTCCACCTAGAGCAAGTGCCTTCAGCTGGGAGCATCTGGAGCCCATTCCTGGGCAGCAAACACTTACGACAGCATGGAGGAGTTCCGGCAAAATTGCAGACAGGTAACCACTACGCTCCAATTTGGGAAGAAAATACTAAGGGAAAATCATGAAGTTCTCTACTCAAAACGGAAAAAAAGGAGTAGAGTGAAGCTCTAGTGATCAAGAAAAATGGGGTGGCATGAGGACAACTGATAAAAGAGTGGAGATTAAAACAATGGAGAAGAGGAGGAAGCGGCGAGGTGACTCTCCATAGTCCTCAGCCAGGGGAGGACAGCAGAGGATGGCTTTGGAGGATATGGAACCCTTCAGGAGGCCCACAGCTGAAGAGATGTACTGTGGGGCCCTGCCTGATGGTGTGTGGCTGGCGGGAGGCAAGGTGTACCCGTCTGGGAGGATCCACGCCTGACTGGAGGCACTATGGGAAAGGAAAAAAGAAAAAAGGCACAGATCTGCAGGTCTCTCCTGGGCAGAGGCTGAGCAACATGGCTCCCATATAGGGTCTCCCAACTGGGGACTGCTTTTTTTTTTTTTTAATTGGAGAGAGATGGTCACGACCCTGGTCTCTGGAGCCACTGGAACTGTGAGCTGCAAGGAGGGAAACTGAAAGGTGGTGAGTTCAGGGGGGCAGAAGAGAAGAGTGACTGGCACTGCTGGATCCCTGAGCCAAAGAAAGCTTGTTTAGAATAAGGCATGTCTGGGACCCAGCACCCAGACCAAGCAATGGGCAAGCCTCAGCAGAAAAACACACAAAACATGAAGAATCAAGCTGGATGGGAAGATCCTATACACCAAAGCACCTCAACAGATAATTCAGGGTAACCAGATTCCTGGAGATGCCTGATGGAGAATTTAGAACTCTGCTTATAAATATGCTAAAAAACCTCAAAGATACCACCGTGACAGCAATTGATTCATTGGACAAAAAGGTATCTAGTTTGGAAGAAAAATTCTCCAGAGAAATTGAGATCCTGAAGAAGAATCAGGCAGAGGTTCTTGAGATACAAGACAAAAATTAATCAACTCAGTATTATGGTAGAATCTTCAGTGTTCAGACTAGACAAAGTTGAAAATAGGATAGCTGAAGCTGAGGACAAGGCAGAAGACCTTATTTCCTTACATGCCAAGATAGAAAGAAAAATGAAGCAGTTTGTGCAAGGTTTTCAAGAGATATTTGATAAAATGAATAAATGAAAACTACAAATTCAAGAAGCCTGCAGCCGTAGCCCTGTGGCATCCGATTCCATCAGATCTTTGAAGCTAAGCAGGGTCGGGCCTGGTTAGTAGTTGGATGGGAGACCACCTGGGAAGACCAGGTGCTGTAGGCTTGGGAAACGGACCCTGCAACCCACTCCCAAAAATCAATCTGCCATTGAAAACCCTATGAACAGCAGAGAAGCACTGACAATAGTGTTTCGCCTGTCGTACGCAGGGTTGCTATGAGTCAGATACTGACTCCATGGCACCTAACAACAACAACAACAACAAATTCAAGGGATTCACAAAGGAGTCTAAAAATAACAGGAGAGTATTAGGAAATTTATTCAACGAAATATTAGATGAGAACTTCCCAAACCTAAGGCAAGTGCTGCATACCCATACAACTGAAACATTCAGAACCCAAAACAGAGTAGATCAGAACAGATCCTCCCCATGACACATTATAACTGGAATGCTAAATCTAGAGGGAAAAGAAGCTATTCTAAAAGCTACAAGAGAGAAATGCCAACTTACAAAGGCAAACTCACAAGAATAACAGTAGACTTCTCAACAACAATGTTAAAGGCAAGGAAAGCTTGGCCAGCTATCATCCAAGTCCTGAAGAAGAATAATTGCCAAACAAGACTATCTTATCCAGTGAAGCTATCTTTTCAAAAGATGGTACATTCAAGACATTCCATGAAATTGACTTTTTAAATGATTCACAGCCACCAAGCCAGCATTGCAGAAGATCCTCAACAAAACACTGCATACTCGAGAGGTAAGACAGCCCTGAATACAAGATGAAAGGAATGAATAATAAACATAAGGGGGATTTTTTTTAAAAAATAGACCAAATATGAATCAAAAAACAGAAATAAGTAACAAATTGTTGCAGAACAATAAGCACCTCTCAATAATTACTCACAATGTAAATGGTCTTAACACACCATTCAAGAGACATACGCTGGTCAATTGAGTTAAAAAACATATATCCTTGATATGTGGCATTCAAGAGACTCCCATCATCCATAAAGACCATAAAAGGCTGAAAATTAAAGACTGTAAAACAATATACCAAGCTTGTGGGAAACAAACAAACAAAAAAGCAGGAGTTGCAATACTAATTTCTGACAACTGACACATCAATTCCAAACTAATCAGAAGGGACAAAGAAGGACACATGTATTAGTCAAAGGAACAGGCAACAAGGAACCCATAATGATAATTAATATTTACTTGCCAAATACAGGGGAACCCAGCTTCATAAAACAAACCTTATTGGAGATAAAGGAACACATCATGCTAGACACAAAATTTATGGGAGATTTCAGTACCCCACTTTCACCAAGAGACATATCATCAAAGCAAAAAATCAGCAGAGAAACCAAAGACTTGAATAGCACCATAGATCAACTGGACCTTACAGACATCTACAGAATATTCCATCCATCAGATATGGAATACACATTCTTCTCAGCACCACATGGAACCTTTGCTAAGACCTCAGAAATGGCCTCAATAAATATAAAACATAGACATCATTCCCTGTATCTTTGTCAGATCAAAATGGAATAATACCAGAACTCAAAAGCAAGAAAAATTTTGGAATGTTCCAAATTTTGGGAGACTGAATTACACACTGTTGAATGATCAATTGTTGTTGTTGTTAGGTGCTGTCGGGTTGAGTCAACTCATAGCGACCCGATGTACAGCAGATCGAAACACTTGCCGATTCTGTGCCAGGCAAACGATCTTATTTATGTTTAAGCCCATTGTTGCAAATGCTGTGTCAATCCATCTGGTGGAGGGTTTTCCTCTTTTCTGTTGACCTGCCACTCTCCCAAACATGATGTTCTTCTCCAGGGATTGATCTCTCCTGACTACATGTTCGAAATATGTAAGACGCAGTTTGGCCATTCTTGCTTCCAAGGAGCACTCTGGTTGTACTTCTTCTAGGACAGATTTGTTGGTTCTTTTGGGTATATTCAATAGATGTCTCCAGCACCACAATTCAAAAGCATC